>CALSCQ010001753.1:5000-30524 GCA_943704525.1 Pigoraptor vietnamica | reverse complement strand
CCCCTCCTCCCCTCCTCCCCTCTTCCCCTCCTCCCCAGACTTCGATGCGCCCTTTATGTGTATCGAGGAGGTCTCTACGAATTGGCGCCCCCGTCGCGGCCGCATCACGCGCCGCCTACGCACCGAGCGCGTGATTGTCCCTCAGATTCCGAACCAGCTCGAGTCGCGCACGAGCGTGAACGACATGCTCTCGGGGCGCTTCTCGCACCCGTTTCCCACTATTCCCTTTCGCCTGTTCGAGGCCGTGCGGCACCTGGAGACGGTCCGCACCCTCGTGCGCCCGCCCAACACCCCTCACAACCCGCTCGAACTGCCCATTGGTACGCGTAACGCGGACCCGTTTGGCGGCAGTAACGCGCAGCCCCGCTTTTCAGACGCCCCGGACGAAGTGCCGGACGTGCTGAGGCCGCAGTACGACACGCCGATGTCCGCCGAAGATGCCGCCCGCGCAGAGTCGCACATGCGCGTCGTGTTGCGGTCGGACGATTCCGCGGTGATTGCGCGCCCAATGTCGCTCGCCGGGCTGGAGGGCGTTCTGAGCGAGGGCAACGGCATGTTTGCGACGAGCGTCATTCGAAAGCGGCGCCTAAAGATGAAGAAACACAAGCGGAAGAAGTGGCTGAAAAAGCACCGCTCGCAGGTCAAGAAGAAGTGAGGGGGGCGCGCGTGCTGTGCGACTTCCTCTTCGATAGTGTGTGTGTGTGTGTGTTTGTGTGTGTTCACTGTATGAAAGGCTCGGCCTCCCTCGTGCGGTGGATTGTTTTGTGAGCGTTGAGTCGCCTGAGTGTTGTGTGCCTGCGTTGCAAGTTACGACTGGCTCGTGACTTGGTGACGCATGTGGCAGTGCTTTACGTGTGCGTGTTTTCGTCCGATGCGATTTTGTGCGCGTGCGCGTGCGCGTGCGTGTGCGTGCGTGCGTGCGTCGCGAGACAGGCAGCAATGAAGGCTGCTCGGTGGAACAATGGATTTGTTATCACTCTTTTTAGTTGTCGACCGCCCGTGACCAAACACCGGCGCATAGACGCCCATTCTCGCGACGCGAGAGAATGGAACAGGCTGGGACATTCCCTCGCACACACACACGCTCATCTCGCACGCAACGGCACGCGAAAAACACAATGCAACGACTACGCCTGTGCACAGAGAAAGAAAGACGGCGATTGTCTCCGTGACTGAGATACCACGTGCGGCGGCTGTTCAGATGGAGGTCTTGGGCCGCGCAAGGGGATTTGCGACAAACGTCAGATTGTCGTCAGAAGCGGCGCGTCGTCGGAAGGCCTCAAAGGCGTTGTCTTCGGCGCTGGCACGAGCGACTGCACGCGGTTAATGTAGGGTGGGTGTTAGAGATGATCGCGACAGAGAAAAATGACAACGCCACAAACAAAGCAAAGACACACACGGAGATACAAACACAGATTCACGAACTTCTTTGACGCACAGCGAGGCAAGATTAACACCCACTGAAAGTCGCTCGTCGGTCACCGGAAAACGTGCGCACGCGTTCGTTGCTGTTGACGGCGCCGAGCAAGTTGGCGGGGACCCATCCCTGCTTGCCATTGAACGAGGCGAACCACCACTCTCCCTCGTCCTGTGCCAGAATGTCCATGATGTCCCCCTTGCGGAAGCTCAGCTGCTTCGTCTCTGTCGCGTCAAAGTCGTCGTTGGCGACGGCCTTGAACTTCGTTACATTGTCTGGGAAGAAAAAGAGGGGGGAAATGTCGGATCAGCTCAAGTTGCATGCACCGACTCCAAGAGAAGGAAAGGAGGACAAAGCGAAATGCTTGCGTTCTGTGTGGGTTTCACTTTCGCGAAAGCGTCTATGCCTTTCGTGTGTTGGAAAGTGCGGTTCGGTTTACATGGGACTGGAGGGGTCGCCAAGACAGGAAAAAAAGAGAGGTGTGTGTGTGTGGGGGGGGGGGGGGGGACGCTTCCGGTCCCAACACTCACCGACACTTTGGCTGAGGGACGCCCGCTTCGCACGCGAAAGCGTCGGTATGCGGAATGTGCTCTTCGAGCTGCCCTCCTCTTGCCTGATGAGCGCAAACAATACGCGACGTGAGTGAGAGGGAACGGGGTTATAATGAGAGAACACAGCAGTGGGAGAGTGACGTCAGGGCTAATACGAGCACGTGAGCGGAAGATAAGCAACGAGAATGTGATGCGGCATTATCTCCAACGAAATCAAGCTCCGAGTGAGACTAACCTCACGTCCGGCGGGTGCTTATCCATCTCCGTTTGCGTGAAGAATTTCGTCACGAGCTCGCTTTCAAAGACGTTGGGGCCGGACGCAGGGAGTTCCTGCGCAGGCAACCGCATTCAAAATGAACACGTATCGGCACGCCTTTGCTGACAGCAGTTACGTGTGTGTGTGTGCGTGCGTGCGTGCGTGCGTGAGTGTGAGTGTGTGTGCGTGTGTATGTGCGTGTGTGTGTGCGTGCGTGTGTGTGTCTGTGTCTGTGTCTGTGCGGAGAAGAAGCGAGCCGCGGTGCAAGACAGGCGGGACGTACATTGCAGTAAGCGACCATTTCGGTGAATCGCTCTTCGGCCATGTGGCGCGTCGTTGTGCGGCGGAAGAGCTGGCGGCCTGCAAACTCGCTCCGTGAGAAAGACGAGAAAGGAAAAGGGAGGGAAAACATGGACATATAACCCACTCGCTCGCACACGTTCGGCCCAAAAAAGTCGCTGTTTGCAGACGCAGTACTATGGGCGTATAATAGCAATTAACAAAGACGAAAAATGGACGTGGGGTATCAATATGGGCCAAAGGGCACTCAACCAGCGACGATATGGCAAGTGACTTCAGCGTCCCCACTGCATACACCACATGTACGCACACACACGTACACATGTACACACACAAACACACACAGACACACAGACACACGCACACACACACACACAAACAAACACACAGAGACACACAGACACACGCACACACACACACACACACTCACACACACACAAACAAACACACACAGACACACAGACACACGCACACACAAGCAACTCTCTCACACACACACACACACAAACAAACACACACAGACACACAGACACACGCACACACACACACACACACACACACACACACCACTCTCACGCACCTGGCAAGTAAGGGATCACTCTGTCGGAGATGCCCGTCTTGCCGGCCTCGAGCGGAAAGGCGTCGAGCAGTCGGTTGTGCATCGCGAAAAACTGGTCGTAGCTGCGATAGACTGTCTCGGTGGAGCCGTCCGTCCACGTGACATCAATGACGTACACCTGTGCCGAGTCGCAATGCATAATAGATCAGCAAAAAACACACACGTGCTTTGCAAAAAAGGGATGAACGGGTGAATCGTGTGTGTGTGTGTGCGAATGTGTCTGTCGTGCGATACACGGATACAGCGTCAATAGACAGTGTGATCGCGCCCACATAATGCTTTGCCGGGTGTTGCCTTCGCTGGACGTCCTTGCAGGATAGCGACACGACGCAGCGATTGGACGGCATTGTGTCTGTTCAGCTTCAGCGTGAGATAGCCACGCCGAGATAGCCGCACGGCAATCCAAAGTACCAAAGCGACACAGCAAATAGACGCGATTGAGAGAGGATATTGCCAAGCATGCAATGCCTCAGAACAAAGGGACGAGGGATGGTGCGATCGATCGAAGGAGAGTTACAGTGAGGATGCCCCGTTTCATACGCTTGTGTTTGTGTGCATGGGAACGTCCCAGAGAGTGTGGGCTAGGGTGGGGTGTACACCTATTGGCTGGGCTCCGCCTACCCGATTTGGGCAATGGACGTCAGAATGCCTTTTATGGTCATTGCGGTTCCATCCGTGGGATGTTACAAACTGTTACTTGGGGTTCATAGGTAAGAGTGAGGGTTACGTTAGTCGGATATCGTGTAAGGACTTCGCGTGAAGTACAATGTACAAATTTGTTCTACATACATAGTGTTATTTATTATTGGTACTTCTGATTATGTATTTAAGTTGGGTGTTACATTAGTAAAGTAGTTTATATTTATTTGAATTGATGTGATAAAATTGAGCATCTTCTCAACCCATTTCCAATTTATGCGCACCGCACACATTAATGCGAGTGTTGTTGAATTGTCATCCAATTTTCGTCATATTTCAATTCTCGGAGCCACCCGATCAGCGCCAGGACTTGGGACGCACGTGCGTCGTTTTGCAGTAGCACATGTCACATAACGTGTGCATCCTCCCCTTTCGTTCTCTCGATCTCAACGAGGAACTCCGCTGTTCTCCTTATTCTCCGGTACTCTCTCCCAGAGGAACCCTGCGTAGCCCGTTCGCTCGCGGCTTCTAACGGATTATTGGCTTTTGGAGCAACTCGCGACCATCGCACATCGGCCGTGACCATGGCCGAGCATCCCCTTTTTCTCTCTGACGAGGGCCTCTCGAGCTCCGTCCACGTGCACCCCGTCGTCTACTTCTCCATTCTGGACCATTTCACGCGGCGCAATGACAATCAGAAGCGTGTGATTGGCTCGCTGCTCGGATCTGTGGGAGAGCACGGCGTCATTGAGGTGTGTAAATGTGTTTCTGTGTGTGTGTGTGCGTATGTGTGTGTGTGTGTGTGTGCGTGCGTGTGTGTGTGTGCATGCGTGTGCGCGCGTGTGTGTGTGTGTGCATGCGTGTGCGCGCGCGTGTGTGTGTGTGTGTGCGTGCGTGTGTGTGTGTGTGCGTGTGCGCGCGCGTGTGTGTGTGTGCGTATGTGTGTGCGCGCGCGCGCGTGTGTGTGTGTATGTGTGTGCGTGCGTGCGTGTGTGTGTGTGTGTGCATATGCATATATGCGTGTGTGTGTACGTGTGAGTGATGTATGCGTGACGCTTGAGTGCGTGCGATTGTCAGTGATTGTCGCGTGCTATGTTTGTTGTCTTCTTCTCCTCACCTCTCCCGTCCGTCGCGACGCAGGTGCGAAATGCGTTCCCCGTGCCCCACAACGAAACGGCGAATGAGGTCGCCATTGATATGGACACACACCACAGCATGTTTGAGCTGTACCAAAAAGTGAACCCGAAGGAGGTGAGCGGGTCTGCATTTTGCTTGCTCTGTGTGCGCGCGTATGTGCGTGCGCGTGTGTGTGCGTGCGTGTGTGTGTGTGTGCGTGCGCGTGCGTGTGCGTGCGCGTATGTGTGCGTGCGTGTGTATGTCGTGTCTGGTATGACTTTGTAAGAGATGTCGTGGTGTGGGAGGAAATTGTGGCGCCGTTGATGTTGAATTCGCTCGCACGTTTGCGTACGTGTGTGTGTGTGTGTGTGTGTGTGTGTGTGTGTGTGTGTGTGTGTGTGTGTGTGTGTGTGTGTGTGTGTGTGTGTGTGTGTGTGTGTGTGTGTGTGTGTGTGTGCATGTGTGCATGTGTGCATGCGCACGTGTCTTCGTGTGGCGTCGCGTCTAAATGTCGTGCGTGTCGCAGATTATCGTCGGGTGGTATGCGACGGGCACTGAGATTACCGAGCACTCGGTTCTCATCCACGACTTCTACTCGAGCGAGACGCGGACGTTTGACCCCGTGCACCTGCTCATCGACACGAGCCTCTCCAACGACCAAATGTCCATCCGCGCATTCTCCAGGTGTGTTCCGTGCGCGAAAGGCGATTTGTGTGTGTGCGGGGTGTGTGTGACGGAAGGCGATTTGTGTGTGCGGGTGTGTGTGGCGGAAGGCGATTTGTGTGTGTGCGGGTGTGTGTGACGTGTGCGTGTGCGTGGTTTGTGCGTGCGTATTTGTTGTGTGCGTGTGTTTGGGTGTGTCTGGGTATCTGTCTATATGTGCGTGTTGCGGGAGTAGAGTTCTCATCCCTCTCACCCGTGCGCACGCAGCTCTCCCCTCGGCGTCCCGGACAAGACGGCCGGCACCATTTTTGTGCCAGTCAAGTGCGAGGTCAAGTACCACGAGGCAGAGCGCATCGGAGGTGCGTTGGCCTCCACCCTGTTACCCGTCGTTGTTACCTAGCCTCGCCCGTGCAGTGGACGCAAGTGTCATATGCATACAACGGACGACCCGACACAACATTACACATTCCTGCACGCGCACGCACATTGTCTCTGCTTTGTTTTCGCGCGAATATTCTGACGTCCTCTGTTCCTCCTCTCTCAAGTGAATCTCCTCCAGAAGGCGCGCGATGTGCCCAACGGCACCAGCAACCTGCTCAGCGACCTCGACCACCTCGAGCTCGCCGTGAACAAGACGCTCGATTTGCTCGCGATTGTCGAACACTACGTGGAGCGTGTGCTGGTGCGTTGTGCGCTTGTGTGGGAGACTGCGTGATGAGTGTATGTGCATGCGCGTGTGTGAAATGTGTGTGTGTGTGTGGTGTGTGTGTGTGTGTATGTATGTGCGTAAGTGTGTGTGTGTGTGTGCATGCGTGTGCGTGTGAGCTGCTGTGTGCGACTGGCGCATGTGTGTGTATTGTGCATTAAGCACTCCTTCTCCTCGAGCAGGACGGCAAGATCCCCGGCGACAGTGACGTCGGCCGCTTTATCCTCGACACGGTTGCCGCTGTGCCCCGGATGGAGACGTCTCAGTTTGAGCGCATGTTCAACTCGAACCTCCAGGTGGGCCTTCGCGTGCGGCCGATTGCAGCGCAGTGCGTCGCTGATATGCCGTTGGGCGTCGGTTAGGCGTGCCCAGTCGTATAGCCAGTGAACTTTGCCCGCTCCGTATCACACTCCCCCCCCCCCCCCCCCCCCCCCCCCCGCCGAAAACACACACACACACACACACACCGCACACGCTCACATGTACACTTCTTCTCTCGTTACACGCTCCACGAATTTGTTGCGCCCAGACAAAAGAACCTATGTTCTTACTCTCTACAATTGCGTTGCCTCTACTTCGCAGGACCTCCTGATGGTCACATACCTCGCCAATCTTACGCGGACCCAGCTCGCCCTGGCCGAGCGCCTCAACACAGTCCTGTAAGGACGTCACATGCGCGTTAGTGTGGGCTGATACCCGCACTGTGCTGCTCTGTGGCTGTGCCACACACTTTCTCTCTTTCATTTTGCGTCGGAGCGTTTGCGCGCGCGTGCTTACCTGCGTTGCTTGCGGCGCCGTTGTTGTTTCGAGTACAGAAACAGAAGCATACGGCTCGTTTGTGTGTTCTTGCCAAGTCACGGGACGTGCGATCCCTCAGAAAGCAATTCGCTGCGTCTCAGCGCTCGTTTGCGTTACAGTGCTATACGTACCCTTTCTTTCTCTTAGAGAGCCCACGTGTGACTAGGCTCCCCTCCCGTCTGCTCCCCACACGTCCCGTTCTCTGTGTGCCACTCTCATCGCCTCAACCCCACTGTCAGCCCCTGAGCAATCACCCGCGCTGTTGTCAATCGACTTTCTAATAACATGTTGGCCTGCACTCTCTCGCTATACGTCGCCCACCACCGTCCGTGTATTTCACGCCACGCGCTGTCCGGGGTACGTGAACGCGGTCCACGCCGGCAAGTAGAAGCACCAATTCTTCGGGAGCCCCTCTTCCTCGCCTCCCTTTCCCTCCTTGCTCTGCACACCCGGCTGGCTGTCGCGAATGCCCAGCGCACCGCCGATCGATGTGAGGGACGTTGCGTTGCCGTCGAAGGACTCGAGCGACACGCATTTGCCTGCACAGCGCGTGTGTGTAAGTGTGTCAGTAACGTCGATGTGGGTATAATGGCTAGCCGCATCCACGTCACGTGCATGTGAGTTTGCGACATGCATGCCATAAATTGCGCACGCGCGCAGTGCCAGCGTAGGCGCAATGTCAGTGGATTCACAGCCCAGAATGTGAGGGCGAAGTTGTGTGTGAAGTGGTGCGTGTTACATCATCCCTTGTGAGTTACACACAACTCCTTTTCTTGCGCGCGTGCATGGCGCGCCTGCGGACGCAGCGGCGAGGGTGTGCGCTCGGCGAGCAGTGGCAAGAAGTGCTGATCACTCACCGAGGAGGACAAGCCCCGGCGCCTGCGCCTCGCGGCCCTCATACAACTCAGTGCGATCCGCCGATTGCTCGAAGAAATACGAGCGATCGACGACGAACTTGCAGAGCTCGCTGTGTGTGTGCGTGTGTGCGCGGGGGGGGGAGGAGGAGGGAGGGGAGGAGGCTTAGTGGATGCGTGCGGTTTGCCATGGCGGCAGTCGGAAGTACAGACCGCGCGAAGAAGGATGCGAGCCCGCAGGCGGCGTACCAAACATCCAGGCAAACGACAAACACACAAACACACAAACAACGCGCATGTGCGTGCGCAATGGGACGGCTCATCGAGTGCACACACCCATCGGCGTCGTCTTGCAACACCTTGAACTTTGCGTTGAGAAATCCGGGGCCGTCCGCACTGCGAGGTTCAAGTCGGGTTCAAGTTCACGAGAGAGGATACGCAAATCTCAACTTCTCGTTCTCTCATAACTGCGCTCTCTGTCCCGCCAGTGCTCACACACGCAGTCACGCACACACACGCACACACGCACGAGCACACGCACACGCACACACACGCACGCCCGCACGCACGCACACACACACACACACAGTCACACACACACACACACACCCACGCACACGCACACACAAACACACCAACCTCTTCATCGTGTACACAATGGGCGTGTCGCCGTCCAAGCGAAGAGTGCGCTCTTGCGTTCCCCCCAACGATATCTCAGCCACGTCGATAGGGAACCGATTGCCGCAGTACTTGCGGCTCTCCTGTAGAAGAGATGGTTGGGGTTTCCGTTAGACTGGCCCCCGTTCCACTTCTCATTGCTGCTCTTCGCTCTTTCGTGCGCCCTAATTGCGTTCATACACAACCCCACAAGTGGCCTTATCACCCTCATATACACGCACACGCACACGCGCGCACTTACTTCACTCGCACAGAACTCGCGCACACACGCACACAGCATTCTTCGCCCACTCAACTCGCAGCCCATGTCTGCAAAAAAAAAAAAAAAAAAAAATACCTTCGCAAGAAACTCCGAGGCGAATATGAGGCTGAGGTGCATGTACCCGGGCTTGCCCTTGTGCCTGCGGTGGGAATAACAGAGGACGCCGAAATGCGCTCATAAACACGCGCGAAAGCCAACTTTGAATTGCAATAACGCGTGTGCTGTGGCGACACGAAACACTACGCACAGTAGTCACACTGCATTTCTCTCGCGCGATGTATGCAGGTGCCCCTGCGTGCGCGCGTTCGCAGAAAGCGTTCCCACCTGACGTACGTCTTTACGCGCACTTCGTCCGAACCCATTCCGGGCAGTGGCAAGTACCCAAAGCGAATGTCGGTCACAAGTGTGCACATGAGGGAGATGATGCCGTAGCCTGCGAAGCGTGTGCGTGTGTGTGTGTGCGTGTGTCAATCGGGCGAAGCCGGGACGCGCAAAATAGCAGCAATCTGTAATTCGTTAATTTACGCACGTCTATGCACGACAGATGCATGCCTCAACCCAGTCGTGCACGCAAGCACACACACACACACACACACACACACACACACACACACACACACACACACACACACACACACACACACACACACACACACACACACACACACACACACACACACACACACACACGCACGCACGCACGCCCTCACGCACGCACCATGGAAAGTGTCCACCTCGAGCGCGGGGTGCAGCAGGGCCTTGAGCTCGTCGGCAGGCACGGCGTAATTGACATAGAGGCTCTTGAACCAGCTGTGCCGCGTTCCCACATTACCCATTCTCAAAGGCTGACGGGTGGCGAAGAGTGTGGGTATCGACCACACACGCGCCGAGAGTGACGAAGAGTATGGGTATCGACCACACACGCGCAGAGAGTGACGAAGAGTGTTTGTATCGACCACACACGCGCCGAGAGTGACGAAGAGTGTGGTTATCGACCACTCACAGGCACCTTTGAAGAGACTGCATAGGAGGAGCGCAGAGAGAGGGAAGATAAGGCAGAGCGTGTGCGGCGACAATAACACAGATACCCGACAGTGGCGAGTTCGGACAAAGTGTCCAGGTAACCCGACTAACCACCAACTGAGCGCGCAGGCAGTGAAACGGGGACAGTGAAACTCAGAACTCCGAAAGTCGAAACCGATTATCGAACGCCGCCCACCGCCGCACCATGGCTGACAGCGGCGTCTCTCTTCTCCTCGACCTCTCCGAGGAAGTGCTCGTGCACATCGTCCACGTGGGCGGGTTCACGCTCACACGTGGGGCACCTTCGCGCGACGTGCAAGGCGCTGTGCGATTTCTTCGACCGCATCCGCGACACGGTCAACGAGTGCGTCGTGGGCGACCTCCACAGGTATCACCCGTACGGCTACTGGGACTTTGACCGCGCGCTAAGTGCGGGCACCTCGAGCTCGTGCATCTCCTTCAAGACGACGAAGACATGCGAGGGCGCGTCACGTGTTGCACCGTCAGTGCCACGCGAATGGCCATAACGCGCGGCCACTGGGACGTCTTTGTCTTTCTCGTGCGACATCAGGTGAAAGTGGTCGTTCGCCATGCATTACAATTCTACAGCACGCACAACGACGCCGCGCCGTGGGATGACCTCTCGGACTCGCAGGCGCTCTTCCTTCTCGACGAGGCGCCTCCCTTTCTCGTTGGCGTGGCGGCGGTGCACGCAATCAAGGGGCCTTGCCGTCGGGGGAGTGAAGCGCTCGTCGCGAGTCTCGTCCCATACGTTCCAAAGGAGGGCCTCCGAGATGTCATTGCGTGTGCGTGCGAGTGTTATGCCGCCCACCCCGGAGTGCTCGACGTCGTCCTCGCGGAGGGGACCGCAGTGGCCCGCCATATCTCCCTGGGCTCGACTGGATCAGGGGCGAGGATGGCCAGAGGGGCGTTGCGGGGGCCCAGCGGCAGGGAGCGCGCGCGTGCGGGGAGCTTCTTCCATTCGCCGCCATTAAAACGACCTCGGGATGCGGCAGGGAGCGCGCGCGTGCGGGGAGCTTCTTCCATTCGCCGCCATTAAAACGACCTCGGGATGCGGCAGGGAGCGCGCGCGTGCGGGGAGCTTCTCGCGCTTGCCGCCATTAAAACGACCTCGGGATGCGGCAGGGAGCGCGCGCGTGCGGGGAGCTTCTCGCGCTTGCCGCCATTAAAACGCTCGGGACGCGGCACGGAGCTGCTTGACCTCGCCGCGGATCGCTTCGGCGTAACGCTCGACTCGATGCACCGGGATCCCCTGCAGTACCACATGCACGCAGCAACTGACGCGGGCGTGTTGGCGCGTCTGCGCGCGGCCGGTTTCAAACGTGCGTTCGCAAACGGACTCGCGGGGGATGTGGTCTACAGCGTGGAACAGGAGAGCGCGAGCGTGGATGGCGCCGTGCTCGTCGGCTGCATCCTGCGCGAGGACTACGCTGCTGCCGATGCCGTGGTCGGTCGGCTGAGTGCGGGGGAGATCGAGCGCGCCCTTGGCCACATCGTTGACATTGGGCACGTCCAGGGACTTCGCTGGCTCTTGCACGAGCGAAGCGTACTGGAAACGGGGAATGCAAAGGCGCTGGTGAGGGACGGAAACGCGAGGCCGCTCTTTCCCGGCGAGCGCGCGCAGCCGCCGCCAGCGCTCCCCCTCTCTCGTAAACATGCTGTGGCCAATAGCGTGCAGGCTTCGCGCGTCCAATCCCCCGCTTGCGAGCCTAGTCACAACAGCGTGGTTCCGTCCAGTGATCGAGCGGGGCGACGTCGGCATGCTGCGCTACCTCTGCGAACACCTCGACGTCGTCGGTTTCGTCGCAGGCGCCCACCGCGACCTGGCCGTGGTTGCCGCGCGCAACGGTCACGTGGGCATAGTGAGGTACATGCTGGACGTGAATACGCGCATCGCACCCGTCATGGAATCGCAGGCGTCCCTGGCGGAGGGCGCGTTCGATGTGGCGCTGCGGCCGTTCGATGTAACGGACGCGCTGGGGGCTGCCGTGAGCTGTGGACGCACTCGCCTGGCGCGGCTCATCGACCGTCGCGTGTCCGGACTGTACGCGTCGCTGTCCGCCGCCTGCCGTTCGTAGCGATGGTCCCTCTTTCACTGGGTCTTGAGGCGGGGTGCACGTGACGCGGAGACGGCGCTGTTCGAGACGGCGCACGCGGGTCGCCTCGATTTTCTGCGCTGGTTTGAGGCGAACATGCCGGAATTGTTCGTGCGTTGCTTGCCAAGGCTGTGGCACACGTCGCTCGTCCACGTGCGCGACGCAGAGTTTTTTCACGCCGTGCTCTCCAGGCCGTCGTGCGTCAACGTGCGAGACGCCTGGAAAGAATACGACCACTTTGCGCTCGAGCGACGCCTCGGCGTGGAAATGCACCGGCGACCCGTGCTTATGTGGGTGGTGTCGTACCGCTCGCGGAGAGGGGTGTTGCAGGCGGCGATTGCCTATGGAATTCCAGTGGTTCCCCTCACGGCGCAACAGCTGAGCGAAGTGCGTCAGGAAGAGCCGCCGTTGGCGCAGTGGATTGAGGAGGGCTTGGCAGAGGGGAAGTACGTGCTTGCGTGACGTGCGAAGCGCGTGCAATGAATGCGGGTGACGTTGAAGTGGCCCGCACACTCGTTAGCGAGGGTCGGAACTCAAGGGAAGGAGGGTAAATTACCTGGGTGCGCTTGGCATGTCTTGTTAGCGTACGCGGGATTGTTTGGGTTAAAGTGGCTGCGAATGGCGTACTGCGCCTTGTTTGCAGTTCAACCTCATACCTGTGGGCCTCTCGGGACGAGCACCACACAGCCTGTGTGAAACCAAACAATTGGACGCATAATTGGACGAAAGGAGGGCATTCGCACTTTAACGGCACGGCGAGACGCAGCGCAGCAAGACGCACAACCGCAACGCAAAGCAACTTCACGCATCGACCAACGCACAGCGACACACTGCAGACAGACCACGAGAGGGCCATCCTTTGGACCTTCATCCGCCTCGTCGTCGCCCGCAAATGTCGTAACTCACGACCGTTACTCGAGACCGTACAGTTTTAGGTGGATCTTCTGGAGGATCTCCTCGCAGTTCTTAAATACTCGTCTGCGGATAAGAGAGGGCTGTTGAGTTAGACACGCATTCGGATGTGCGCGTGTGTGTGTGTGTGTGTGTGTGTGTGTGTGTGTGTGTGTGTGTGTGTGTGTGTGTGTGTGTGTGTGTGTGTGTGTGTGTGTGTGTGTGTGTGTGCATAGTGGGCGTGTGGCATGTGCGCCTGTGTGCGTGCGAGTGCAAGCAGGTCCAACTGCCTACCCACCGGACGTTCTCCGTGTCGACGGCAGTTGTGTAGTGGGGATAAACGGCCTTTGTTTCGATGCCGTGCCCAATAGCGAGGAATTTGTTCTTGAAAAACTCCTTCGCATCGCCGCCTTCTGCGTCACCCACACACAGGTAAGATAACGGGTCGTAGTTACATGCAGTCGCCCTTCGACCAAACAAACACGCACACATGCACACGCGTCGTGCCAAGAGAGAGGGAGAGGTAGAGAGAGAGAGAGGGCACGTACCTTTGAATTCGGGGAAGAAGTGCGAGAGCGAGCCGGGGTTTGCCGCCATTTTCTCCTCCAAAATATCGCACTTGTTCAGAAAGAGAATAACAGAGACGTTCTTGAGCCATCGGTTGGTCCACACAGACTGGAACACCTCAAAGCTCTCCACGAGCCGATTCTGCGCGCGAAATAAAAAGGGCACGAGAGGGTCAGCAGACGAGCACATGGGGCTTGTGTTAGAGGGGTCGAGGGCAGGTGCGCAGAAATAGCGAACGCCGGTCGTCCACAAGATCGCACAAAGTAACTGACACACACACACACACACACACACACACACACACACACACACACACACACACACACACACACACACACACACACCGCGCGCGCGCGCGCGCGCGCGCACACACTACGCGTCCCTGCCGCTGAACGGGCACGCACGCGCACGTGCACATCGTCGTCGCGTGCGAAGACCAACCTTCGTCTCGTCCTCTCGCAATGTCTGGTCAAACGCACTAATGGCGACCACAAAAATGATGGCCGTCACATCCCCAAAGCACTGGATCCACTTGCGCCGCTCGGACCGCTGCCCGCCGACGTCAAACATACTGTGGGTGCGATGAGTAAAGAGTGAGACAGCGAAGGAGAAGGAAGATACACGTGGGCTTGTGAGTGCATGTGTGTGTGTGTGTTTGACTGCGTGCAAGTAACATTGTGCGCAATTACGTGCACACGCAACGTCGCACACTCACTGGAATGGCACGTCGTTGACTTCAAAGCGCGTCTCGAAGATGCCCGTTGTTACCACGCGCAGCCGAAGAATGTCCTGGTCGGTCGGCTTGTAACCGGGGTCCTTCAGCCGCTCGAGGTCGTCAAAGAAGCTGCGAGCACACGGGACGGGCGGAGAGGGATTGGGGATTAGAAGAGTGAGATGAGGGGAGAGGGAGAGATATAAAGTATGCGTGCCTCTGTGTGTGTGTGTGTGTGTGTGTGTGTGCATCGAGATACGCACTACTTTGCAGAGTCTTGTAGCTGATACTCGTTTGCTCGGTTGTAACACTCCTGGACGCCCTCGTCCTTCCACAACTCGGCGACGTTTTTGAAGAAATCCTCGGTGTACTTGTCGTCCTATAGTCGCATAAGCCAGCGTGTGTGTGTGTGTGTGTGTGTGTGTGTGTGTGTGTGTGTGTGTGTGTGTGTGTGTGTGTGTGTGTGTGTGTGTGCGTGTGTGTGTGTGTGTGGTCGGAGGCAAGAAGCGAGACGAGAATTCGTCAGGACAACTCTCTCGTACCGAATAACACAGGCAAAACGTCCGCAAGATAAAAATTGCACTGAATCGGCACACGCCGCAGTCGTCATAGGCCACATGACCGCACAATGACGCACCATTTCGTCTTCTCGCACGGAAAACAAAAAGGCGCGCTCCTTGTTCGCGGGGTTTTTAAACTCAATGTGAAGTGTTTTCATCGCCTCCACAATGGCCTGCGTAACGCGCAAGAGAATAGGCTGTGAGCAACCAGACAAGGACATGGCCTCACCTCACGCTCTCCCTCAACAACATGGCACGTTGGTGCATGCATACTTCAATGGATTTCATGAGCGCGTGTGTACGCAGGACTGAATGCATGCGTTGTGTGTGCGTGTGACACACTGTCCATGCATGCGTGCGTTGTCCTGCGTGTTGCGCACGCGAGTGCAGACATGCCGGTGCACACCACTGCGGATGCATTCCAGTCCAGACAGCCCACCTTCATAGAAGAGTACACATTCCCGTAGATGGTGTTGCGGTGTTGAAGCCGCTCCTCGTCCTGGAACCCGTTCAAGTGAATCAGGCGCATCTGTTTCACTATTGTGCTCTTGCCAGACTCGCCCGTCCCTGCGCGCGCGTGTGCGGTTGTGACTTAGATATAACGCGGGCCCCAAAGAGTGCTTGACATACACACGAAGATGGTTCGCACACACACACACACACATACACACACGCACGCATACACGCGCGCACACAAACGCACACACACACAGAGGCCTTGCGCACCGTTAAACCTTATACACCCCGACGTCTCTCATGCAGACGCACATGCACACGCACATAAGAGAGACGCACGCACCCCAGCTGCAGCGACTCTCACTCATAGATAGACACAACACACAACTCGACACACAACACACACGTGCACGCAAGCGAGACGCGCGCACGCACCCAGCAGCAGCAGCTTGTGCTCATTCTTCATAAACTTCTTCTGCGCCTTAATCTCCTTGTCGATTTTCTTTGTGTTCTTCTCGGCGTCCGCGTCCGCAGACGACGAGAAGCACCCCATCTTCGCTCGCAGCCGGCCCACGCGACCCCGCCGCAGTGGACCGACGCCTTCGCCGCCCCCCTCTCTCTCTCAAGCAGACGCACTGCCGACTATGCGGTTTCGATTCAACAATGCCCCTCCAAGTTGAACTCGAAAGACACGCCGCTGTCGCGGAGGAAGTTGCGCAAACCGCGATACAGCGAAGCAGGGAAAAGCACGCGCGTACACGAATGTCTCTAAACGGCGTGTGCGCGTCAAACTCGGTGTTGCACTCTCCGCTGGGAATGGAATAGTGTTGTCAGTGAATGCAGCGAAAATGTAAACGATTAGAAAAGATTAGCCGCGCGTTTGAGTGGTGCGTGCGTGCGTGCATGTGGATGGGCTGTATGTGTCCAGGTCCCGCGAAAGCCGGGACTCTGATTTGAAAAATGTACGATAAACTGTGTTAGCAATTCGCAACAATTCAATTTAAGTGTCCGCAAGAGTTGAGTGTCACCTGTCTAATAATAACCTCTGGCTGTAAATAATTTTTCATTTCATACAAAATTAATAGCCAAATAAATTTTTGCATAAACGACCATTGGGGCCAAATTAGTCACGTGATGTATCGAGGTTGGTGAAAACGCCCAATTACTAAACGTAGCAATGTCCATACATTTTATCCAGTTTAGGTATGTATGAGTGGTAAAAATACTAAACATATTCCACAAGGTCTATTTAGGCATATAGGAAACATTCGTTGCCTGTTCTGGTTTGTCGCTACCAACATTAAATTCTACTAATATGCCATATTTTCTCAGATGTGCTCTTTGGAACGTATGGTTTATTTGCATTCATAATGAACTTCAGTAAAAAGTCGTAATCTCTTGATTGCGTCCTGCGAATTCAAAGTACAATGTCCTCTTTTCTTCTTTTTTTCGATCTGCTCAAATTAATAGTCACGGTCTGTCACAACCAATCCAGACTCAAACCGACCGCGACTGGTCAACAAACACACACACACACACACACACACACACACACACACACACACACACACACACACACACACACACACACACGAACGAGACACGCATCGTCGCTCACGTATTGCGCACGTTGCTCGCACTCTTATGCCCTTCCCAGCGTGTGAGCACTCCTCTTATCCGCTTGAAAGCTGAAGTGGTCGCGGGCGAAGTCTGTGCAAAAGCGCACGTAAGGGAGTAGGACCGTAATTCTGTCCATCGTTCGCAAGTTCGTGGAACGCAACGTTACGCACTCCCAGCGGTCACAGACGCTTCGCTTGTCATGAGGAGCCACTCGCCATTTTGATCGGTTTTTTCGTGCGTGGCGCGCTATTCGACGTGCGTGTGCAGCGGCGCTTTCTTCAATCGGCACCGTGTCGTGCTCGTCGAACCCTCCGCGATTGTGCGGCAACGGGCGAAAATAAGCGCGCACGTGGTTCCTTCAATGCGTTGCCCTACGGGGCCGCTGTGAACCCTCCGAGGGGAGAGTTGCGTGTGAAAGGGACGCGCGTCGTCGCCATCTGGCGGGAAAATGGACGCGTCCCAGAGGCGGAAGAGCAGCCTCATCAACAAGCTCTTCACAGCACAGCAATTGCAGAACAAGGACACGAAGAGGAGCAGCCAGGTGCGCGTGCGCTGTGTGCATCTGTGTGCGGTTTGCGCAGGTTTTGTTTGTGCATTGGCGGCATATTTGTTTGTTATCATATGCTGTTGTTGGAGAGTGTGCGTGTGCGTGTTAGTGAGCGTGAGAGTGTATGTTTGTGTGCGTGTGAACGTGAGCGTGAGATTGTGTGCGTGTGCGTGTGCGTATGTGTGCGTGTGTGCGTGAGCGTGAGAGTGTGTGTTTGTGTGCGTGTGTATAAGTGCGAGCACAAGCGCGTGCAGTCGTTTACGCAGTGTCGCTTGCGCTCTCAGCAGCTCTCCATTCCCATTATTGTCGAGGACGAGGATGCCCCGGGCCCTTCGCGCGCGGATGAAAAGGTCGTCGCGCAGGCCGGCTCGATGGAGTCGCCGCCAAGGTGTGTACGCACGCGCTGTTTGCATGTGTCACTGCATGCGTTGTATTAACAGTGCGTCGGTGTGCTGCACGCTTCATTAGGAGGGTCCTCTGTGTGTGTGTAGTGTCCCGCGTGGGGCTGGACGTAAAACCCATAGAAAATTAGAAATTGTTTGCGTGTCTTATCGGCACGTAAACACACGTATATATATAAGCATTTGTTTGTGTCGCTTATCGGCGTGCGGGTGCATTGCGCTTCACGTAAACCCATATGCTAGAATGCGCTCGTGTCTTTCAACGGCGTGGTGTTTTCTACGCAAGTGCGCGTGATGTTGTTGGGGTGAATCTCATAGTGTCTTTATGCATTGCAGACCGCGAGTGTTCACCCTCGACTCGAGCCCACAGCGACGGAACACAGGTGCGCCTGCTTTGCATCGTCACTTGTTCAAGTGGTTTTTTCCTCCCATATTTTCTGTTTGTCGGTGACGTGCGTACATGAGTATGTCTGTTTAGCGCTTGTGAGCTCACAACGCATAATTTGCGCTCTCTCGCCTTACCATGTCGCGCACGTGCGCTCTGTGTCATGTGTCATACTCGTGTGTCCCACTCGCCCGCGTGCAACTGCTCACGTGACGCGCGCGTGCGCAAGCAGGCGGCTTTGTGATGGAGAAGCACTCGCGCACGGCGTCTGAGTCGAAGGGGTCCAAGGGAAAGATGTTTACGACGCTCGACAAGAAGTTTACGATCGGAACGGACAAGGGTAACAAGATATTCGGCGTGGAGCTGTCCAAGCTGCTAAAGCGGGAGGGCACGCGCATCCCGCACGTCGTCGAACTCATGGTCGCGTACTTGGAAGAGGTGCGTGCTGTATGTGCGCGCGCGTGTGTGTGTGTGTGCACGTGTGTGTGCTCGTTTCTGAAAGAGGTTTGTTCATACATTTACTCTCCTTCATCTGTGTGTGTGTGTGTGCGTGCGTGCGTGCGCTGAATGCGTCTGCTCTTCCCAACAGATATTCTCGTCGGATTACAAGACAGTGTCGTACCACATTCGCCTGTTTTGCACGCTGAGCGAGAAGATGAACCAGCGCGCAAGCGACAAGGACAAGAAGCGAGAGGCGGACGAGTTCAGGAAGGCCGTCCACGCGCTCAAGTGCGTGCCGCCGCATTTTGTGTGTGTGTGTGTATGTGTGTGTGTGTGTGTGTGTGTGTGTGTGTGTGTGTGTGTGTGTGTGCCCGCAGTAGTCGTAGTATTGGCCCCCTCTCACATGCCCGCGCTCTCTCTCTCTCTCTTTCATCATGCCTGTCGTTTGCTTATGTGGTTCGCAACGTACGCGGACCTGCTTTCAAACCTACGAGAGCTCACGACCGACGCAACGCAGGGACTCGCTCGAGAAGGGCAACACGCGCATGTCGATACCCCTCATGACGCCCGCGCACGTCGTGCTCGGCTGCCTCAAGCTCTTCTTCTCCCTGTTGCCGCAGCCGCTCTTGCCGCGCGTGCTCAGGGACCTCGCGGAGCTAGGACAGGTGTGCTCTCACACGACGCACACGCACTCATGCATCTACTTGCCCACAACGTCCACACATGCATGCAGGCACACTCGCGCTTCACACCTATCTATCCTGAATATCCTTTTGCTCCGTAGTCCTTGCTGCCTTATCTCTCTTCTCGCCCACGCGCTTTCTCTGTCCGTACATGTGTGCGCGTAAAGTGTAGCAGTTTCCCTCTTCTTGGCATTTCACTCACGTGACTCTCTCCTCATGCTCCCTCTTCTCTCGCTTGCAGGTGACGGATTTCTTTATCGGCATTGAGGACGGCGACATGAGTTGGGGCCGTTCGAAGTGCCGCGAGTCGTACGCAGCGGCGATGAGCTCGCTACCTGAAGAGAACCTCTATCTTATTCGGTCAGTTGCTGCTGTTGTTGTCTTGCGTGTGCATGAAGAGTTGTCGATTATCGTACAGAATTGTCGCGACGGACGCCACGCGACGCCTTCGTTATTCGTCTTTGCTTTGTCGCTTTCTCTTTTCTGCTTGTGGTGTAAACACTCGCACGTACAGACCCCCGCTGTTTTCCGTGAGCCGCCAGAACTCTTCTTTCTCACAGACAAAAGCACGCACACGGTAATGCGCTCCTCTCACTTTGCCGCCGCACCCGACTGTTCCAGGTACATTCTCCGCTTCTTCAAGCGAATTGTTCCGCCGGGCGACAAGCGCACATTGCGACCTCTCGCGCGGCAGTTCAGCAGCATTGTCGTCAGCGAGGCCGACGTGAGTGGCGCGCGTCCGAGACTCGCACTCTCTTGTACACACTCTATGTTTTGTTACAGACATTCTGTAGTTGCTCACATTCGCTCTTACTCTTCGGCCTCGCTTGCATCGGTATTGCCAAAACACTTCGATCCCGCACTCGCCCTTGTGTCCGTCCTCTGTGTGCCCTAGAGAGTGCTTCCATGTGCACAGCCTTTGTCTCAATGGCATTCGGCTCATTATTTTTCTCTTCATTGTTCTGCGCCCTTGCAGCAAGTGAAGTCTCCGCAGCACCGCAAGCTGCAGCCTGCCATCAGCGACCTCTTTGGTGTGAGCGAGCACGAAAAGCTCGAATTTCGCATGTCGGTGGGTTTTCGGCATACCATTCGCTGTGAAGTGCGACGTGCGCGCATTGTGTGTGCGTTATGTGAGGGCTTGGGGCGAAGCATGGATGTCGCGGACTTGTGTCCCGAATTTCGTCTGTCATTGTTAGGGTTAGGGTGGAAGTTAGGGAAGCACTTATGAGTTGTAACGCCTCCCTTGTTTCTGACGTGCGTCTGACGCCATTTGCGCAGGCGGGCCGTCTTGAGGACTTTCAGGGCATCCGCGTGAGCTCCGAAACGCCCGCGTCAATCGACGACGTAAGTTATTCCCGACGTCAGAGTGACACCCTTTTGCACTTTGTGGATTTTTGTTTTCTGTATGTGTGTGTGTGTGTTTCTGTGTGGTGGGTGGGCGTTCGTACGCTTTCCATTGCAACGACACACACGCACAACCCACAAACAACTGCATCGCATCAAAACCAGTTGCCTTCGCCTATCAATGCACGCCTTCCATGGTCACATCGCACACCGAAAATTCACGCACGCACGCTCAACACACGCACGCACGCAGGCGTCGGACATTCCCCCGCGGCCGCACGACGTGGTGATGGAGACGCTGATCATGTACGTCGACGATCTCTTCCCGAGCCCCTACCAAGAGGCCGTCAAGCGCGGCCCCTTGCTCATGCGCACGCCGGACAACGCGTGGCGCCTCGTGTTCTGCATAATGGACGACGAGCGCATCCATATTCTCACGGACGAACACACGGAAGAGGTGCGGAACGGGAGTGCTCGCAATTGCCGCTCGTGCGCAAGCACTGCATCGCACGGCGGTTTTGCCAATGTCTTTTACTCGTCGTCCCAAATTCCGTTGCGATGGAGTCCCCATGCCCTTCCTGCTGTGCCCTTGTTTCACACGTGCCTGGGATGCCACTATTCGGGTTGTATTGGCACGTGCTCACACGCGACCACTCTCGTTTGTTTTTTTTTTTTTTTTTTTCCTTCGGTCTGCGCAGGAGATTGTGACGGTGGACCTTGACCTCGACTCGAAGGCGACGGTGCGCGCCGTGGACGACTCGCTCTTCGTTATGGAGAACTGCTTTCTCATTGAGAGCCAGCGCTCGCGTTACCACGACGCGCTGTTCGAGGACGACAAGCGCCTGAAGAAGTACTACTTTGCCACGGACACGGACAAGGAGAGGTGCGCCTGCGCGGCACTCTGCGCGCGTCCGCGTGTGAAGTGTGTTGAGTGTGTGCATGTGCGGTGTGTGCGGTGCCTGTACGTGTGTGTGCGAAGTGTGTGCGTGGGAGCCTTTACGTGTGTGTGTGGAGTGTGTACGTGTACATGTGTGCGGTGTGCTCAAGCCCTTCCCCTCGCAGGCACTATTGGATAGAAGCCCTCCGCACAATCATTGAGCGCGGCAAGACACAGCAGGTAATGTTACTTGCGACTCGGCACGCAGAACCCGCACACAATTGCCCCATTCGCGCAATATGCACCTTGCACATCGGTCACTCACGCACGTACTTCCTTCGTGAGTGTCTCATGCGTCGGTCTCCGTGTTCTTGCCCTTCCGTGCGCAGATGGTGCGTCACGTGACGAGCCTCGAGCTATCCGTGAATGCGTTTGCGCTGGACAAGTCGATTCCGGCGTCCGCTGCGCTCATTGGCACGAAGAGTGGGTATTACTCGTCACGTGACGCGCGCACACACGCACACACACACGCACACACTTCTGATCTGACGCTAATATTGCGCGCAGGCAAGTACTACTGCAACATTTCGTTTGACGTTGAGCTCCAAGCGCGAACCGTGAGCAAGAAGGAGGTCGATGGGACGGTCGAGTGGATGGCGCAGGTGGGACTCACACCGCACATGGAGACACACTTTATCTGCTCTCTTTTCAAGGCGCACGTGCTGTCGAGTCTTTTCTACCTCTGGCATGCCTCACTGTCTTTTTTCTTACGTTTGCAGTTCAATTTCGACGACATTCGGAGTTCGTACTTTGACGTGTCGGTCGTGGTGTGGCGACGGACTGGCACGAAGGATGTCGAGGTGGGTGGCCCGTGTGTTTGTTGTGCGCAACTCCGCGTACCACGCACACACACACACGCATGCGTGCACACATGCGCTCACACATTCCCTCCGCTACACGCGCTCGCATACGCGCAGATTGGGCGTGTATGTCTCCCCTTCCATACGCTCGTCACTCTGAAGGAGAAGATCGGCGGCGGTGGCACGTGGTATTCGCTCGAAAGCAACATGGGCAAACTGCGACTTGAGACAAAGTACACGGTCGAGCGCATCTGCCCCATCGAAGTGTATCAGGTGTGTGTGCGTGCTGTTGTTGTGTTGTGTTGCATGTGTGTGTGGGTTGGTGTCCGTGTGTGTGTCGTGTGTGTGCCTGTGTATTGCTTGTCTAATACCCGCCCCTCTCGCAGCCGCTGTCGGACTTCCTCATGATGACGCTCAACACGGACCTTTCGGTGGTCCAAGAGATCTACTCAATCCTCAACGGCGCTTCGAGCGCGGCCTCCAAGAACGAGTTTGCGACGTCGCTCGTGCGCTTCTTCATGGGCATGAACAAGGACGCCGAGTTTCTCAAGGTGGGGAATTGCTTTCGCAGTGTGTGAGTGTACGTGTGTGTGTGTGTGTGTGTGTGTGTGTGGGGGGGGGGGGGGGGGGGGGGGTAAGTATTCTTGTGTGCCCGCAGGGGTGCGTGCATGCGTGCGTACGTGTTTCTGCATACGTCGTAGTGTGCCTGTGTGTCTTGCTGCTGTGTCGATGTTGACATGAGACTGTCGTCCCTTTGCAGACGCTGACGCAGTGCGAAATTCTCGCCACGGAGCACTCGACGGTCATCTTTCGATCAAACACAATGGCAACGAAGGCGATGGACCAGTACATGAAGGTGGGTCTGCGCTGCCGTGGGAAGCTGTCGTGTGTGTGCGATGTGCGTGCGCGTGTGTGTGCGTGCGTGCGTGTGTGTTTTCGTATGCACGTGATAAGTGCTTGTCGTGTATCGTATAACTCACACTCCCTTGCGGCAGATCGTTTGTAACGAGTACCTTCACGACACCCTCGACGAAGTTTCGCACGCCATTTTCAGTTGTAACCAGAGCTGCGAGGTACGCGTGCGCGTGCGCCTGTGTGCGTGCGTGCGTCTGTGCGCGTGTGTGAGTGTGAGTGTGGGAGAGTGTATGTCTACACACTCTCAGTGCAGTGTGTGTGTCTGTGTCCCTGTTCCCTTTGTCCTCCGTTTTGGGGACGCGGAGCATTGACTTGATCTGACCCTGTCACGTGAGCAGATTGACCCCTGCGGCGTGCCCAAGGGAGAGGACATACAGAAGAACATGCGGAGGCTCAAGGGGTTCTTGCAAAAGGTGCGTTTGAAGCACTCGCTGACCCTTCGTTGCATCGCGCTTGTGCGGTTCGCAGCGCTTGCCCTCGATCTTTAGTCCACGCGAACCCGCATTGGTGCACACGCAGATTCGCATGTCTGCTCGCACTTACACTGAACTCCATGCGTTGGCTACTGTCTCTTTGCGCAGATCTGCGAGGCCATCTTTCTGAGCGCCGCCAAGTGCCCTCGCGAGCTTGTGGAGATTTTTCAGTGCATTCGAGAGACAATGGAGAAGCACTTTGAGGGTGAGCGGTGCTTATGTGTGTGTGTGTGTGTGCGCGCGCGCGTGTGTGTGTGTGTTGTGTGTGTGTGTGTGTGCGTGTGCGTACCTGCGTGTGCAGTGTGCGTGCCTCATTCGTTGTCACTCCCTCACCACTCGTCCTCTGTCGCAGGCGAGGACATCGGCGGCGGGCTCACGGCCATTTCGGGGTTCATCTTCCTCCGATTGTTTTCCGCCGCGCTGCAAGGGTGCGTTGGGAGCAGCGCTTGCGAGTTCGCGCTTGTAACGCACAACTTTCACAGTGGCACACACAGATGCGCACCCGGTCCTATGCACACTATCTCGCAGCTACATCTTATACGTACCACACTCTCCCACTGACTCGCGTGGTTGCTTACCATGCGGTTACGCAGGCCCCACCTGCACCCATTTTTGCTTGTGCCGGACATTCCGGACGAAATTCCGCGGCGAACTTTCACGCTGTGCTCAAAGTCGATTCAGACGATTGCGAACCTGCGCGTGTTCTCGCAGAAGGAGGCGCACATGATGGTATGGGGTTATTACGACATCACAGATGCACACACATGCACGCGCACACGCACGCGCGGAGACGCACACCACACGCCTCACGACACTCACACTCACACTCACACTCACACACACGCGCGCGTGTGCGCGCGCGTAGACGCACACCACACGCCTCTCTACACCCACACTCACATTCACACACACACACACGCACGCATGCATCACGCACTTGCTTTGCTTTCGGAATGCCCGCTAATAACGTGGTCCCGTTCTTGCGCAGGAGTTGAATGCGTTCTTTAACGAACAGCGCACGCTTGAGCGCATGAAGGAATTCCTCTACGCCATCTCGACCATAAAGGTATGTGTGTGGTGTCATCTGCGTGGACGATGCATGTTGCAATGTGTGTGTGTGCCTCGGCGAGGAGATGTATTTCGCGATGAGATTGTGTGCGTTCGTCACATCGAACACTCGGAGTTTCAACTCGCCTCGTCGCGCGCGCCGTCGTCTGTACGCAACAGTTACATCGCTTGCGAATGCGCCCATTGCTGACCTTGTTACAATATTGCAGGTTGACCCTGAGAGCAGCCAGCGACAAACGCGGTCGTTCAGCGTCTCGTACGGGCCACGTGACCCGCGGAATCCGCCAGAGTCCTTGGGCAAGGCACGTGACGCCTTTTGGCATTGAACTCGCATGTTTCTATGTCGTGCACAGTGTGTGCGTATTCGCCCTGCCACGTTTTGAGTGTGCCACACGCGTGAGAGTGTGTGGTGCATCGGTTGGTACCGTGTGTCGGTTGGTGTTCGTCATGGGCCTAACTCCCACCTTCGCGTGCAGTCGACCGGCCCTGGCCCCGTCCGCCGAAAGCCCGTTATTATTGACCTCGGTCGAGAAGTCGCGGCTGTGTTTCACCGACTGTGCAAGTTCAAGGTGTGTGGGCACTTCGTTCTTGGCGTAGTGGACGTCTTCCCTTCTGTCGTCATAGGCGCACGCACAACTCCCTCGTGTCACGCATTCGCGGCATTACACCGTCTCATATATGCTCGTGCGACACTGTTGGTTATTGGTGTAGAGTTCGTTGGCTTT
>CALSCQ010001752.1:0-13071 GCA_943704525.1 Pigoraptor vietnamica | reverse complement strand
CCCCCCAAATTGGACTCCATGCGCCCTTCAGGAGAGCGAGTCGAGCCTGTCATGCAACGTCTGCAAACTCGTCTTCACGAGCGCCCACAACAAGCGCTCCCACATAAACTCGAAGCGGCACCAAGAACTCGCGTCGCAGCAGTCGAAGAAGCGCAAGTTTCACGAGACGGTCGATCCGGAGGAGGGGGGCAGCTCTGGCTTCCAGGTGTTTACGCAGCAGTTCCTCCAGTACAACAAGGGTACGTGGAGGAGCGTCACGTGCGCACGCTTGCTGATGGCCATTCGTCGTCGCCACTCTCATCTTAAGCCCAAGTCCCATTCATTCCTGCCAAGTCTCACATTGCGTCCCCTTTTCTGCTTCCAGCACGGGATGACGAGCTGCGCAACCTCAGCAAGACGTGCGCGCTTCTCGAGGAACAGAATGCGCTCCTCCAAAAGAACGTCGACCAGCTAAAGAAGGGCCTCTCCGTGCTCAAGGCCGACGCGCGCAAGCAGGCAGCGCAGGCGGACGGCGTTCGCACGATGCTGGCGACGCTGCGGTTTGCCTTTAGTACGCTGATCGCGAACGTCCCGTCGTCCGCGGTGCCGCCGTCGATGAATCCGGACTCTGTCGAGGCGTTTGTCGCCCGTTTGCGCTGGGTGCTGATGCGGTCCGAGGGGAACGAGGCGTTCTTCGAGCGCGTGAGGGACCTCATAAGCGCAGTGGACCTCCGCGTTCTGGACACGTGACAGCATTCGCCTCGGAATGTAAATAATACGAACGTCGTTTTTTGCGGTTTATGAGAGAAGCCTAGAGTGTGGAGTGCTTGGTGCAAGTGTTTTTCTGTGTGTGTGTGTGTGTGTGTGTGTGTGTGTGTGTGAACTCGTATTACAGTAGGGTGTGGGACGGGTGCTGCAACAATGCATGTAGTTGATATTGTTGGACCTGCACACTACGGAGTGCCGAAGAGACAGCACTGCAGGAGGGGAACGACCTTGAGGGCGCGCATGTCCAGCAGAATCAGCTGCGAAAAACAAAGCGACCGTCAGCAACGCATGGGCATACACGCGCGCGTGCGCGTGCGCGCAACACACACAAGCCGCGCACGGCACATGCAACGCACCTCCACCGCAGCGGCCGAGTCCGCATCCACGAGGGCCTGTCGGCGGAAGGTGAACACGGCCACCGCGACGATGGCGAGCAGTTCGGTGGAGTCGTATCCGATGATTCGGTCCCACAGCACGAGGTGTTGGTCGGCGTCGAGGAAGCCCGCAAAGCCCTGCATGATCCACTGTATCGCCTGCGCAGAGAGGGAAGCGTCGGCCCGAGTGACCCAAGACACTTTCTTTTGCACTTGCACAAAAGTCTCTCTCTCGCGCTCACTCTCCTCTCTCTATCCACGTACGATGACACAATAGGCAGGCGCAATCGGGAGCAAACATTGTGCACGTACATGCTTCAGGGGTTCGACGTCAAGCTGGCGCAGGTGGAAGACGAGATGCGGCTGGTGCGTTTGGAGGAGCGATTCGAACAGCACCGACAGGTAGAGGAGGCCGCGCGGGTTCGAATTGATGGTGTGCAGCCACCGAAAATACCTGCATGTGAGCGTCTATCATGTTGAACACTCGCCCTATCTGCCTTCGTACATCGCAGAGCATAAACGGCAAAGGTGCCATATGGATGAGACACACGCACGGTCCATACCTGAGATAGAGCTGTCGGTACGCCTGATAGACGATTGGAAGGTCGGCATAAACAAAGCACAGCGGCGCAATTGTCATCGAAATGCCCTTGAACGGAAGCACGCCGTTCGGAGGGAACACAAGCGACGCCTGCTGCGCGGGACGGCCTGCCTCGCACACGCGCAGACGGAGTGAGTCGCACAGCACCCCTTAATAACCACATCGCATACACTCTGCATGTGTGCACACTCTCGCACGCACTTCTGCATGTGTGCAGGCGCACAGAGTCAAAGCGTAGAGAGAAAACGTTCCGTCGCCCACCCGGCATCTGCGCGTTCGGCCGTGCGCCGCATCGCCGCCCAATCCACGCGTCCCTTGAGAACGCGAGGGCCGTCGCGACAATCGAGTCTTCGAAGGGAAAGTAGTTGTCGTCGTTGCCGGGCACTTGACGCACGTCGTGTCGCCACAGGCGGTCGGTGAAGAGGTCGTGCCGAGCGACGTCCGCAAGCAGCTGATCGAACAACGCTCGATCCTGCGGACGCACGTACACACACACGAGTCGAACTATAATTAGAGATTGGCTTGTTGTGTGTGCGAAGAGCACCGAGCAAGGGACAGGCTGCGTCACACGGCCACAGCAACAACTATAAAGGACTCTAGCTGACAACTTTGAGCATGCACGAACAGCAAAACCCACCGCCTTCGTCAGGTCAATGGCGAGGATGGTCGCCCACGCGCGCGGCCGCAGGGACGACGAAAGGCCCCTCTTCGCCAGCTCGCGCACGTGCGCAATGTTCCCCGCGTTCACGATGCGCTGCCCCGTCGCAAGCCGTTCCGCCGAGAACCACCCCTTGTCCCTCCCCTCCACGTCGTCCAGACCGACCTGTCGCAAGTCCGCACCCAGCAGCCGATAGCGCTCCTGCAGCGCGGTGATTTCGGGCGTCGATAGATGGAGCCCGATCGACCCCCACTGCGACAGAGACGTCGCATAGCCAGATGAACCCGACGAGACGCTCCCGGTCGAGGGTCCTGAAAAGAGGTCGCCGCCGACAGAGAGCGGCGCGCAGTTTGGGTTGCGCAGACCCTTGAGCGCCTCGAACAGATCCGTGTGGTCGTAGAGGTGTCCCACCATTTTGTTGGCTGCAGCGCCGTCCCCGCCCTTCATGTACTCGCCCGCCGCAAAGCGCTCCGCACAGACACGCGCGGCGTCGGGCGGTCGCGTGCGCCCCAGCGGCAGCATAGCGTCCTGTGCCATCGAAGCCACGCGCTTCAGCATCCGAATCTCCCACCGGCGCTGCGCATCCGCGACGTGCGAGAGGCGCTCGCTCTCTGGCGGCATGAGGGGCAGCCCCAACTGTTCTGGAATGAGGGCATCTTGCGCGCTCGCGGCGGCAAATGCGGGGTGCGGAAGCCCCACTGCGCACGTGTACGCCGCATTCTTGATGCGTGAATCGAGGCCCGACTCCACCAAAAAGTCCACCGCGGCCGTGTCGGGTGCGAGGGATGCGTACTTTCCGCGACATATTTCCTCCTGGGATAGTCGGGCGTCGGGTGGCAGCGGCCCATGTCAGCGCATCCATTGTACGTGTGGAAAGAAACAGAAGAGACCTAAGGCAGTCAAAGGGTTGAAACCCAATCGAATCTAAGACAAAAAGGAGGGATAAAAGGCGACGGGCGAGGAGAGTGATGCATGCCGCGCAGCACTCTTGCGCATGTGCCTTTCGTCGTCCCACCTTCGCGGCGTTCTTGAGCTTCCAGTATATCTCCTCCTCCTGCAATGTTCGCGTGATTACGCGCACGGCCTCCTCCACGAAGGCGTCGCGCGCACGCAGAATGTCCGCCGCCGTTGACACGGGCGGTTGCTGCATTTTTTAAAAGAAACGGCTGCGAGCGCCTCTAGTGCGGGGATGGCGACATTATGCAACGACGCACGCCCATTCACATAGAAGCTGCACACGCGCAGTCTCGTTGGCTCAAAGGAGAAGACGTTTTAAGCGTTGATTTTCAAAGCAATACAAATCTTACACACAGCAGACCAGGAATGTGCATCCGGACAAGGGTGCGGAAGTGATCCGGACAGGCCAGATAAACTTTCACCCACACACGCACAACTTCTTTCCCTCGATATGTCGCCGGTGAACGTCATAGGTCGAACGCACAGTTGGCGCGCAACAATGGTCTATCTGTGCTACATCTACTTAACACAGTTTGCTCCGACGGGACATTACGGTGTTGGCTTTTAAAGAAGGGACCCGCCCCATATTCGCAACCAACGACCCCAACCCCAACGTATTTCAGCCGCGACTCGGAAACAAAAACGCGCGGAATACCTCATCGAGAGACTGCAACGCGGCGTTGGCGTGAGACCGCGCGACATCATCCGCGTCCTTTCGCGCAATTTCCTTGAGAAGTCGGTACATCCCCTTGAGATGCTCCGGCACTGCCTCGAGAGCGTCGTGGCCCATGCCCCGCACGAGCAGCAGTATCACGTGCACCGCTGCGCGTCGCGCCATCGCGTCTCGGTCGTACCTTGCGACGGCCTCCGCGCACGATAGAATCTCCACGACGAACGGGTGGATGGCATAGCGGAGATTGCCGGCGATCGTCCCGATGTTCGACAGGCTGCTCGCCCGCACAAGCGCGTCCTCATCGCGAGCGCCCGCAAAGAAAGCCGCGAGGAATTCGCCGGCGTGTCGCGGGAGTGCCTCTCCAAGCCGTTCGGCAGCCAACAACAGCGCCTCACCAATTCGCAGGCGGGTGTCTGGAGCCCGCTGCTTGTCGGAAAACTCCCGTGCGAGGTGCGGGATGGCCCTCCGCGGCATCACGTCCGCCATCGCCGCAAGCCCGTTGATCGCCGTCAGGTACATGTAGCTATCCGGGTCCTCAAGCGCGTTTTCAAACAGTGCCATCGCCGTCGCCGTGTTCGCGCGCGCCTCCGCATCCCCTCGGAGAACGAGCCTGCGCAGCCCCATCAGGCCGTGGGCGCGCACCGGCAGCAGGGGGTCCTTCAACATGTCCATCACGTGAGCGAACGTCTCGCTGTGCTGCGATGCGGGCGACTTGGCCCCGGGCTGCGCGGTTGCCTGTTGTGCGCGCTTGCGGGCGGCGACCGCCTTGTGAATGGCCACTTTGTCGCGGAGGTCACGCGCCAGGAGGACGACGTCTTCCGACAGGCCGCGGAGAGGCACCGGCGGGACGTCCAAGCGGTTAGAGCCGCTGTGAACCTCGCCCGCCGACGGTTGAGATTGAGAGCGAGAGATGGTGTCGAGTAGTGGGAGGAGTGCGAGTAGCTGCGTCGACTGCGCGTCCGTCAGCCGCGATTCGTCCTCGACGAGCACGGCCAGCAATGCAAGCGCCACCGACACGGTCTCCGCGCGATCCTCGTCCACGGCAGACGACGCGTGAGTCGCAATGCCCCGCAATACGCGCGGCACGTGCTCGCTCCGTCCCTCTCCCTCCTCTCCTTCTTCCGCGTCGACCGCCGCAACGGCCGCATTCAAAACGGCAGCCACAAATGCAATCACGTGCGACGCGTCCTTGAGCAAGGCGGGCCCGAGACTCTCGGCAAGCGCGAGGACGACGTGAAGCAGCACCGTCCGCGAGCGCTCAGTACCACACCCTGCAGGCTCAGATCCAGTCGTCCCGCACCCAGACGCGTCCGAATAATCGGCCAAAAGGCGCAAGAACACTGCACACGATAGGGTATCGCTCGCCACCGTCACGATCAGCTCCACGACGCATGCCGCAAGCCACTCGTCGTCAGAAGCGCTGCCGCCGTCCGTGGCATCCACCGATTGCAAAACAACGCCGCCGGAAGGACCGCTCGCAAATGCATACGACGGCGCGTGCTGCGACGTTCGTGTGCGCGGAAACACTGCGCGGTAGAGGGCGTCTACAGCTTGCGACACTTCGGCAAGGCGAAGAAGCGCGACCAGGGCCTCATGCACGGGACTCCTGAGGGCCGTCGGGGCGCCGCGGCAGTGGAGGTGGAGGCGAAACAGGACGGGCACGTGTTCGACACATGCTGCGACAAGAGCGGGTCCGGCTCCTGCCATAGCCACGATGCGGTGCAGCGACTGCACAGCGGCACTCAGTTCGCTCTCACCGACCACGACGACACGGCTTGATCCGCCGCCCAGCGAGGCACCCCGCAGAAGCGCCGTCGCATCTTCGCACCCGTCCGTTTCCTTCCCGACGCCGACTAGGGTCGCCGCGACAGACAAATTCGCGAGCAGAGGCGACAAAAGCAACCGCTCCGCAAGCGCCGCATTGCGTGCGAACAGGGAAGAGACCAAGCGCACCATCGTCGCGACGAGCGCCGGCGACGGACGCCTCCCCTTAATGTCCGCCGCCGCATCGCGCAACACCGCGACGACTTGCGGACAGATGGCCGCGTAATACTCTTCGACCGACGCAACCACCCTCGGCACCGCAGACACGAGCTTGGCCACGCGCTCGGTCGCCTTCCAGTCAACTTTTGCAGATTCGTCCTGTTCTTCGCCGCCATCCGCACCGTCCACGCCCGCACCCCTCTCCGCGGCACCCAGCATGGCGGTTGCAAGCGCAACGACGCCGCCGGTGCGCATGAGCGTGCGCGACGATAGCGCGCCCGTCACGCGACGAAGCCACTCCGGGGCCGGTCGTGTGGGGGAGCCCGACAGCGGGGCAAGCGCAGCGAGTGCCTCGGAGGGAGAGAGAGATGGAAGAAGGCGGTCGAGGAGTCGCTCGGCCCGAAGCGCCAAATCGCGTCGCCGTGAAGTGCCCGAAACGACGGCCGACGCCACGTCCGCGGGTGAAGAGACGAGTGCAGCGCCTGCCGATCCCACGCCCTCGCCCGCACTCCCACTCATTGGCTCGTGTGCGAGCTGCAAGAGACCCGCCACGACATCTCCGACGGACGACGACATAAGAAGCGCCCGCAGGGACGGTCGCGTGCACACGTTAACGAGGGACTCGACGCACAACGAGAGCCGCTCGGCACGCGCGTCTGCGCTTGGCGGCACGTCCGTTTCGGAGGCCCGAATGGCAAGCGTAGCCCCGCGGTTTGTGCGGCGGTCGACCGGAACGCCCACACCCTGCGAGAGATTGGGGAGAACGCCAAGGCACACGACCAATTCGACGACGTGTCGCAGCGCGCGAGTGTCCTCGGTCGACAGCATTGCGCACGCATCCTCAACTCCGCCGTCTCCGCTGGATGCGCTCTCGACAAAGGCATCGAGGAGCGCAACGCATGCACGCGCATAGCGCCAACGCACGGACTCTTCGCTTGCGACTTCTGCCGCAACAGCGCAAAGTGCATTTGTTGAGCATGAAGCGCCGCTTTCAGGGGGTGAATTGTCGGCAGAGGTCAAAAGGCCCCGAAGGCGTGCGAGACCTTCCTCAAGCGCTGCGTCAAGCGACGCCGCACGTGATGCGTCGCCAGTGCTGTTGCTGCACGGGTTGTTAAATAGGAGCGCCCGTGCGAGCGCAAGACACCGTTGGGTGGCCATCCTCTCTCACGTGTTGTCAACTGCGCATCACATCCTCGAGCGACATCGCCACGCGGAGCAGCGTCGACGACTGTCTCACTCACGCGCATTAACAGCACGGCTGCGTTTGAATAAGAGTGGCGTTGCGATTGAACTCCAAATCGCAATCACCGCACGTGCGCCGCCCATCTCGGCAGTGTCGCAGTCTGGACAGTTGTCCAGCAGACACAAATGGCTGTGCCACACACATACGCAACACACGCACAACACACACACACAAACGATGCGCATGTTATTTTACTCGTACAGTCGCGAACGAAGAGAAAGAGAAAGCAAGGGAGAAGGAAGGAGGGAACGTCGGCATGTGCTAAGTCCTTCTTTTCCTGGGATCTAACCTTCGCAAGCGCGAAGGGGAGGCGAGTGAACGAACATGGCGGAAGGGGGCGATGCCGCCGGCGACCCACCGGGCGTGCTTGTGCGCTCGGGTTCGCGGCTATCGCGGCGTGCGTCTATTGCGGACCGCATCGTGGCCGTTGTCTCTGCCATCGACGTCGTGGACGACGGGAGGGCGAACGGCGCCGACCGCTCGTTTGATGAGCTGTTGACTTGTCTCGACCCGCGCGATGGGCTGCAAGATGACGCCGGTTACACTGCCATTGTGAGCGAGGAGGAGGAAGAAGCGACGGATGACGAGAGGGAGGGCGTGGAAGGAGCGAACGAGGGGCCTGGGAACGACGACGACGCAACGCGAGGGCTGCTGCGGTCGGGATCGACTGGGGAGCGATTTGCGATTGTGCGAACTGCGTCTATCGACAAGGGGTCGGGGGACGACGAGCACGGACCGAAGGACGACTGTGAGTGGCGCGGGTGTTGTGCTGTGTTTGGGGATGCGCGAGGCTTCCGTGTAGAAAGATGTGCCCAATGTTAGTTATCACACACAAACTCTGCATATGGTGCGCACACGTGTATGTTTGCGTCTCTAGCGTGCATGTCTCTCTATGAATGTACGCAAGTGTGTGTGCATGACTTCGGTGTGCGCGTGTATGAAGTGGAGATTTGTGTATCTGCAACGTGCGCACTTGGGCGTGGCGTGTGCACGCACGTGAAATGATCGGTGCCACTGATCCTTCGCACAACCACAGACGTGTGGCGGTTTCCGCAGTCGTGGGAAGACAAGCTTGCCTGGTTCGATGACCCCATTATTCGCATGTGCCAACGGCCGGGTGGCAGGGTCCTCCACTTCTTCAACATTGTGTGTCTCGGTGGGTTGCTGTTACTTTGGAGTGTGTTTAAGTCTGCGTCTGCGTCACTGTCCGCGCCCTCTGTGCGTGCGTGCGCGCGCGCGCGTGTGTGTGTGTGTGGTCTTGTCTGTGCGTGCGTGCGTGCGTATGTGTGTGTGTGTGTGTGGCTGTGTGTGTGTGTGCGTGTGTTTGTGCTCATCAATTCCTGCATCCCCTCAGCACTGACGGCGGTGGAGACGGGCATTGCGGTGCCCATGGTGTTGCACATAATGGGCCTCGACGCCCTCGCGCAATTCGCGACCTTTCTCATGCTTGGGCTGTGCGGCGTCTCCCAAATACCGAAGCGATTCATCTGGAGGTACAGGCCGTACATGGTCGGACGTGCGCGCAAGGTGTGTGCATGTGACTGCCATCCACGTGTCATTGCTTGCTTGTGGCTGATGTGTTCTCGGGTTGTTGTATGGTTGTTTGTATTCTACGTGCGCATGTTCCGTGCGTATGCATGTAAGAATTGTTGGCGTGGTTGTTTTGCGCATGTATGTGCATTCCCTCAGTCTTCCGTTTCGTCTGCAAGCGCACTCACGCGTTCATCCGCAGGTGCGGCGTGACTTGACGTCGTCATTTCCGTCGCGGGCAGTCACGTGCGGCGTGGTGTACACGTACGGCGCCATCGCGGCCTATAATTACGCGCACGACACGCACGTGACTCACCTCGCGTGGCCCGGTTTCCTGTGCATCGTCGGCGCTGCGCTTCTCCTCTCCTTCACGAGGGTGCGCTTACTGTGCATTTTGGCGTGGGAATAATTGCACGCGCGCGCACACGCTCACACGCACACACTCACGCGCACACGGATCGCCCCTCTAAAGTACGTCCATATCCTTCCTGGCACTCATGCGTTCTCTTCATATCGCACGCAGGTGAACATGGGCGCGCATTATCCGTCGGACTGCGCCGTGGGCATGGTGCAGGTGGGCGAATGTCTCCACATGCACACGCACACTCAGTCGCACACGCTGAGACTGTTTGGTTTTGGCGTACTCACTTCTGGTACGTGCGTGTGCACGCCGACGGAGGCATGTTCGGCTCATCTCTTTCAACCCTCTGCTTTGACGTTCAAAGGGAACGATTGTGTGTGCTATTGGCGCCGGTCTCTACATCGCGGAAATTGCGCGGTGCAAGAGTTGTCTTGACGGTGGGTCAATGTCACTTTCTGCCAGACACCGCTGTGCATGCCCTCCAATGTCATGGTCCTGCGCATACGCACGACGTGAGTGCGCGTGTGCCGCGAGCTGTTTTGTTATCTGTTTATCTTTTGGTTTCTCTTCATTATCTCAACGCCAATTTGTCCGCACGCTCGCCCATTCTTTCGCCGCAGACGAATGCTACGGCTTCGGCGTTCACGTGCTTCGGTGGTCGACGCTGTCCGGACTCAACTGGGCGGTCGTCGTGCTGTCGTCTGTCGGCAGCGTCTTTCTCACTGTCATCTTTGTCGCAAAGCCCATTCGCTTCTGGGTCAAGTGCCACCACGCGTTTGGGTGGGTCTGTCCTTCGTTCACTTCCCCCCCTTGCCTCTCAGCTCCCGCTCGAATGTGTTAATGGTGTCTGGACTCACCTCGCATTCCTTGCAGCATGCTGTTCCCCTGCGTCGTATTTCAAATCGTGTTCCTCTGCCGACCCAACACGCGATCGGATGTTGCGCTCCCTTCGCCGCACTCGCCCGCGTGGTACGCGTACGTCTATGCGATTGGCGCCGCCGCGTTCTGCACGGTGGGTCCCCTGTAACCGCGTATTGTGTGGCTGTGTGTGCGCGCACGTCCGCAGACTGCTTGTCGCGTGTTTCGGCTCACTTTCGTCTTCTTTGTTCCACAGGTGATCGGTATGCGCGTGAAGGGCGCGACACACCGCACAGTCGTAGCATACGTCGTCATGTTCGTCTTTGGCATGGTCGGACTTGCGTGCTGGCGACTAGGGGTCGACTGAAGAGCGCGACGAACGTGTTATTTTCGCGTCCTGTTGACTTTAAAGCGTGTGCCGTTGCCGTTGCGCGTGTGTGAGCTTGCAGTCGCGTCGAATCGCCTTTTGCGCGCAAATGTACATAATAAGGAGGATTGTATCGCAAAGGGACAAGCAACCCTTCGCTAGTAGGCTTGCCCCACAGTCAATTGCACACAAGGAGGCCGCAAAGGGACATGACGGCACAAGCGACGCCTCCCCAGTAGGCTTATTTCACAGTCCAATTGCACATAAGGAGAATAATATCGCAAAGGGCTCTCGAAAGGCTTGTTCTACACTCAAGGATTCATTCGCACACTGGCAGTGCGTGCGGAGTCGACATCCCGCCCGAAAGATGTCGAGACAACAGCGACAGTTATGACAACAGCGCGCCTCTCAGTCGTCGAGGGCCGCGAGCAGAAACTCCTGCGTCTTCTTGAGCACCTCAAACGCGCACCGCATCATCGACTGAACAACCGTCGCGTCGCCAACCGCCGCCTTGGTTGCAGCGACGAGCGGAGTGAATGACGCCACAAGCGCATCACAAGCCGCCGTCGCGCGCGCCCCGCGCTCTGCGGGCAGCATGGGCACGACGACGTCCTTCAGCTTGACGAGGTCGCCGGACGCCTTGATCACCGCGACCGTGTTCTCAATGTACGCCGCAGCATTACCGGCCTTCATCGTCTGCATGAGCTGCGAGATGGCCTCCGTCACACGCTGCCCTTGGTCTTGGATCTGTCCCTGCGTGTCCGCAAGCGCAGCGGACGGTGCGGGCTGCGCTGCGGCCGACGGCGTCGGTGCCGGAGATGCCGGAGCTGCGGGGGAGGCCACTGTCGGCGTACTGGCTGCGGCAACGGTCGAGGCCGTGCGCTGCGGGCCCGGCGACTGGGAGAGGGGTCGCGAGGGCGAAGGGGACAGCGGCCCTTGGCTACTGGACGACAAGGCGATGGAGCTGCGAGCGGCGACCGAAGTGCGCAGAGGGGGCGCGTTCGCAGGCGCGCGCTTCGACGCCGGCAGCTTGGCGCGCTCGTCCGCCTGCGCCTCGTCCCATATGCGGTCGATCTCGGCCCTCTCCTTGAGGTAACGGTCGCGCTCCCCCTTCTCCTTCTCCGACTTCTCCTGACGCTCCCTCTCAATGCGTTCCCGCTCGATACGTTCCTTCTCTGCCCTCTCGCGGTCAAGGCGCTCAAGCTCGGCGCGCTCCCGCTCCGCGCGCTCCCGCTCGCGCTGCTCCCTCTCGCGGTCGAGCCGCTCCTTCTCTGCACGCTCCCTTTCCAGCTTCTCCCGCTCGCGCTTTTCCCGCAGCGCGGCGTCCTCAACCGGCGGCGCGGCAGCGGGTGCGGGTGTCGGCGCTGCAGCTACAGCGACAGGCTTCGGCGATTCCTTCGCGGCCTCCTTGGCAGCGCCGTCCTTGGGCTTCTTGAGCATCGATTCGAGATCGGCGAGATCGTCCTCCACGGCCTTTGCGTCCGCGATTTCGGCCTCCTGCGCGCTCTGTAGGGCGCTGAGAAGCTCCTCGGGCGGTCCCTCGGAGTCTGAGGAGGGACGGGGAGAGAAACGGGTTAACGATATTAAAGAATGTGCGCTTCTGCATACGCCAGCGTACCGCGACGAATGCAAAGGACGAAGTTGGCTGTAACAATCACTCACACACTCACACACTCACACACACATGCGCGCGCACATACACACTCTTCACACATACACACACTCACCCAGGGACGACTCGAACATCATCTTGCGCACGCGCTTCACGGCGTCCTTCTGGCGCACGTCGAGCTCCTCAAAAATGTTGTCGGCAAGCGTCCCAAACTGCAAAGCCAACCCAAATATAGTGCGAAGTAGTAAGTGGGCTGTGGTGCGAGAACGCTTGAACTCGTGCGATGTGTGTGTGCGTGCTGCGTCCGCGTGTGCGCGCGAATGTGTCTAGTTGATATCCCCATCACGTGAAACATGTGACCGCGACCAAACCCCACCTGGTCCTCGTCAAGCATCGCTAGCTTCCGCCGGCCCTCGCGCACGCCCGACATGCCCGACGACGACCGTCCAGACACGTTCGAGAGGAACCTGCGCCACCGATGCACAAACGACGATTCGTGACGTCCGCGCGAAGAAATGACGGCTGCGCAATCAGAAAACCGATGTCGACACCCACCTGTCTTGCACTTCGCTGAGAACGTCCGTAACGAGATTGTCAAAGTCGCCGTACGAGAGCTTCCCGAGCTTGAGCTTCGCGGGATCGCTCGGCGGCGGGAACGCGCCCACCTTGTACGCCGTTTGCCATGTGACCAGCGCCTTCTGCGCCACCGTGTGGCCGTTGAGGGCCGCATAGTACAGCGGCGTGTGCCCGTCGGCGTCCGTCGCGCAAGGGTCGGCGCCGTTCTCGAGGAGGACGAGGAGGGCGGGGAGGTTCCCACCGCTGGCGGCCGCGAACAGCGCCGTCCTGGACCCCTCGCTGTCGCGCACGACGTGGTTGAGGTCGACGCCGAGCGCTAGCAGGCGGATCATCGCCCGCAAATCGTTGGATGCGGCAGCGTCGTGGAGGCCCTGGGGTTTTTTTTGGCAACAAATGGGATCGTAAGGTTGCAGGTTCGATGCTCACGTTCGCCACTAATCGATCTCTTGACCGACAACTTTGCCGCACTCCAATGCACGCGCGCGCCATACCAACATACCAACACCGTAATTACAATCCTCTTATTCCCCC
>CALSCQ010001751.1:0-11117 GCA_943704525.1 Pigoraptor vietnamica | reverse complement strand
CCCCCCCCCCCCCCCCCCCCCCCTCTTTCTTGTCCTCCCATTGCAGCATATGCATGGGCATGTGCGAGAACTAGTGCTTCCGGTAGTTCACTCGCTGACGCGTTTCGTGCAAACTCCCCACAGATCCCTCGTCGTCCGACAGTAACACGGCGCTGAAGGTTGCGCTGCCCGTCGTGCTCTCTGTGAGTGCGGTTGTGCTGACGACTGCCTTTGTCGTTTTTCGCATCAAGAGCCGCCAGATTGAACGCAGCTCCAAAAATTGGATCATCCAGTTTACAGAGCTCGAGTTCCTCTCCCAGCTTGGCGAGGTGCGCTTGCGTCGCTGTTGCATGTGCGCTGCGAGTGTTGTGCGACACTCAAGCTGAGGACAACTCTTCCGTTGCCCCCGCGTGCAGGGCGGCTACGGCAAGGTCTTCCTGTGCGTGGTGGGTGCCAGTCAGCTCTTGCTTTCCCCCTGTACGGCGTGTTCAGTCAGCTCTTGCTTTCCCCCCTGTACGGCGTGTTCAGCCAGCTCTTGCCCTGTACGGCGTGTTCAGCCAGCTCTTGCTTTCCCCTGTACGGCGTGCTCAGTCCCGTTTCTCTCCCTGCCTCTCATTGTCACTTATTACTGTACCGACGATATCCGACGCACTATCCCTCCATGTCAGTGCCGATGTCCGTGTCTCATTGCACCCCATATTTAAACCGCAGTACCGCGGCTCGGAGGTCGCCGTCAAGACACTCCGCGTGGGCGCTTTCGACATTGGCGGTCGCGCGCTTGAGAAGTTTGAGCGGCTTCGGCAGATGGAGTACGACGACGACCCAAAGCTCTCCTCCCGCAGCACGCTAGACACGTCCTCGCGGCGACAGAACAAGAGCGCGGGCAACCTCGCGCCGAACAACAACACCAACCCGGGGGAAGGGGGTGGTAATGAGGAGGGTAGCAAGAAGACTGCGCCGTCGTCGTCGAAGAAGTCGCGGCGCACGATCTTGGACCGCGCGGGGGAGGCGATGGCCGCGAAGGCGCTGGACAACGTGCTCGTGGCGACGCAGAAGAAGGACCCGAAGGAAGTGGCGAAGGAGAAGGCGAAGATCAAGAAGGCAATGGCCAACTTCCTCAAGGCACGTGCTGCGTTGGTTTTTTTTTTTTTTTTTTTTTTTTTTTTTTTTTTTTTTTTTTTTTTTTGTGTCGCATTGGGGGTTGAGGGCGGCGGTCTCACATGTGCCGTCGTTAAATCGCAGGAAATTGAGACAATGTCCAAGTTGCGCCACCCGAACATCGTCATGTTCCTGGTCAGTGCTGCGGGCGCATGTCCTCCGTGCGGTCTGTGTGTGTGTGTGTGTGCGTGTGTGTGTCTGTGTCTGTGTCTGTGTGTATGTGTGTGATGCGTGTGTGCCACAGCAAGGAGCCTTCCTATCCCCGATGCATGCTGACATCGTGCCTTGTGTCGCCAGGGTGCGTCCATCAACATGGAGGAGCTCTGCATTGTGACCGAGTACATGTCCGCGGGGTGAGTGATTGCTCTCCAATTCCGTTGCTCGGCTGCCCTCTGTCCCAAAGAGGCCGCATTTCTATTGCCGCTTATTTTTTTGCAATGACGTCACGGCTGCGTGCGTGAGGCTAACGTGCCCCGGTCGCCCCGCGGCGCAGGTCCCTCTACGACCTCTATCGCAACCCGGACTTTGCGCTGTCGTGGGAGCGCTGCCTCGGCATTCTCCTCGACGCCTGTCGCGGCATGCAATTCCTTCACGCCTCAAAGCCCCCCATTGTGAGTGGGCGCGCGTGCGGACGTGCGTGCGGACGTGCGTGCTGCCATGCGTGCTGGTGTGCGTGTGACTTGCAGGGGGGCGTGCGTGTGTTTGTTGGTCGTAGGGGACGCACGTCTGAGGTGGCTGAGTTGGCGTTGTCGTGCACTCGCAACTTATTAATGTGCGCATGCGAAACTGTGATTAACTTAACATCTTGCGCCAGCTTCATCTCGACATCAAGAGCGCCAATCTGCTCTGCGAAGGTGGCAGCTACAAGTGCAAGGTGGGGCACGCCACGCACGCACACGCACACGCACACCCAATGCGCTGCCCTGTCGGTCCTCCCCGGCCCGCCCACTTCTTTCCTGTATCCTGTCGAGAGTGCCATCATAGCGCGCATGTCGCCCTGCTTCGTGCAGCATTGTGTGTGCGTCTCTCACGGGGCCATTCCCTGCGCCAGATCGCGGACTTTGGCCTCGCGAGCCTCCAAACGGACACGACGCGCATGATGAACGGCCCCCGCGGGACTATCCTATGGATGCCGCCGGAGCTGCTTGTTGAGACGGGACAGGCGACGACCAAGAGCGACGTGTACTCGTTCGGTGCGTGTGCGCCTACTGTCTGTGTCTGCATCGCTTTCTGTGGGGCGTCGGGCTTTCTTCCGTAATCATTGGCCCGTGTGCGTACATATCCCCTTCATATTCGTACTCACGGTTGTCCCTGTCGCAGGTATTGTCATGACCGAGCTGCTCAACCGCGCCCTTCCCTACTCGGAGCACAAGGTGACGTCAGACCCAAAGTCGCTCGGTCGCCTCGTGGTCAACATTGCGCGTGGGCTGCGGCCGAGCATTCTCGCGGGCTGCGACGAGAGCTTCAAGACGATCGTCCGCAAGTGCCTCAACGCGTCCCCCCTCGCACGCCCCTCGTTCGACGACATCGCCGACATGATGCAGATGCTCCCGTACGAGACTTTTGACCCCGCCATCTTCGAGCTTGCGCGCGTCAAGCTTATCGAGCGCATTGCGGCGAAGGAGGCGCTCATTGCGAAGGACGCAGAGGCAGCGCGCGTCAAGGACACGGAGGCCGCCAGCAAGAAGGCCGCCCTCATATCGCCGGCGTTGCCGTCCGCCATTTCGTCCGACAGCCCCAAGGAGGTGCAGGTCGTCGTGGCCGTCACTCGGACGAGTGATGCTGCGAGGAACTCGCGGCGGCGAGATAGCGAGGCACTGCTGCACGTGGGCGGCGACGTTGCAGACGATGACGAGGCGCAGATAGGGGAGATTGGGGCGATGCGTCCCATTGGCGCGGGCACGGACATGGAAGAGGAGGCGCTGCGGACGGCCGCACATCCGCAGTTTGAGCCGATTGGGCGTGTCGATGACGCGGACTGAAGCGCGCCATGTGGCGGGAAAAAGGAAATGCAAGGGACACGCTCGCTCTCGATGCGACGCCGCTGGTCATGTACCCCCCACTGGGACTGAACCAGTAACCTCTTCGCCATCAACGAAGTAGCAAGGACGCGGGGTATGCGGCACCAGTTGCTCGTGTACGCGTGGCTATTTATTCGCATCGCCCCACGCGCCTGTCCATAATATATGTATGATACAGTGCGGGCGACGCGCACATTGACTCGCACACACACCTACGCGTGCCGTCTGAGTCTCCTGCCCTTAGGGGCGCCCGTAAGAAAAGCCGATTATAGTCGCCAAATCCTCATGAGGTCGACTTGCGCGTCCCGGTGGCACGTGACGCCTTGGCCGCGGCGCTCGCGTACGACGGCGCGGCTGGCTTTGCGGGCGCTTGTGCGAGTGGTGGGCTTGGTGTTGGCCACGGCGGAGGCGCGGTGGGAGGTGCTTGGGGCGGCGCTTCTTTGGTAGCAGAGACGCTTGGGTCGGACCCTATGATGCTCTGCGCAGCGTGAGCCTCGCGCGCCCGCTGCGCCGCCCTCTCGGCCCTGACGCGCACGAGCACGTCCCCATGACAGGGCTCCGGGTGGCACCAGCAGCCGAGTACGGCGTTCTCCGGCAGTGCGTCGAGGGCGGCGAGCAGATCCTGGCGCGACCGCAGGTGCCGCTCATACTCGCGCAGACACCCCTCGCGGCCGTACTTTTTGACGTGAAAGGGGTTCTGAAACACGCTCGCCTTCGTGCCCGGCACGTAATGCTCCAACGACCGCCCGATGTACACGTGGAGCGGCCCGGCCGCAGCCCACGCCGCGAAGCTCGGGTAGCCGGCCGCCTGTAGCGACTGCTTGTGGACGTCGACGACGCGCATGGTGGGTGAAAGTCTCGTTTCCTTTGCTGAATCTCGTCAACTGCGAATTCTCATATCGTGGGTCTGTGAGCGTCATGGGAATGCGCATTCCGCTTGTATTTTATTGTGACACGGCCTGTGTGTGTGTGTGTGTGTGTGTATGTGTGTGCGTGTGTGTGTGTGTGTGTCGTCGTCAATGTGTGTTGTGCTGTGTGGCGTGAGTCACGGAATGTGCAAGCATGATGTCATGGTTTTGTGTCTGGACAAAAAGTTGTATTTCCTCCGCACTCAGCGCTGCCGCTCAGAGCGGCTCCACCTTGACGTCGTTTGAGTCGTTCGAACGCTGCGCATTCGACTTCGACTGCGAGGCAATAATCTGCTCCCCGCGCTTCACGCGCTCCTCCATGTCGACGAGGACGCTGTGGGCGTGCTTGAGCGCACTCGCATCCCACGCGGCGCACTGGTTCATCAAGTCCGTCAACTCGAGCGTGATCGCCGAGAAGGTTGGCCGCGCGGCGGGGTCGTGCGCCAGGCAGTCGTTGTAGAGCTTAAGCAGCGGCGCGGGCGTGGCCGAGTGCACGCTCGGGCGCTTCCCGTTGAAGGCGACGTCAAGGAGCACGTGACCGAGCATTTCTCCGATGGCCTTCTCAAACGCGCCGTCGCCCTCCCCCTCCTTGGCATACGGATACCGGCGCGTGATGACCTCACAGATAACGATGCCACTGCAAGGAGGAGCGATAGAGGGCGGCTGTTACGAACGGAAAAGAACCAAACCCTGACACAAAACGCGCACCGACGGTACCAAGTGCACACAACACACAAGGGAACGAGACCCACAACGAGAAGACGTCGGCCGGGCACCCGCAGCTTTCGCCGCGGAGGAGCTCGGGGCCCATGAAGAGGATGGTTCCGCGCGGGCCGTCGCTGAGCTTGCTGGTCATCGTCTGCAGCATCGACAGCCCGAAGTCCGCGACTGCAATCGCCCGATTGTGAGGCACGAGTGGACGAGAGGGGCGCACGCGTCAGACGCGCCGAAAACGCACCTTTAATGCGGCCCTTTGCGTCCACGAGGAGATTGGCGCTCTTGATGTCGAGGTGAAGCTGCAATGCACGCGGTCAGAGGTCACACACACTGCACACGCACACACACTCGCACAAATTGCATGTGCGCGACACTTACAATCGGGGGCTTGGCCGAGTGCAGATAGTCCATGCCGCGGGACGCATCGAGCAGCATTTCGAGCGCACCCTTCCAGTCAAACTCGAACGTGACGTCCCTCAGGCGCGCCTCGAGAGACCCTGCGCACCACGCGTCAGTGTGCGCTCGGCATACACACACACACACACATTCACATACATACATACACACACACACACACACACACACACACTGCCGTGCGCGGGAACATGACTGGCACCACAACTCACCGTTGCTCATGTACTCGGTCACAATGCAGAGCTCCTCCGTGTTGATCGAAGCGCCCTAAGTAAGAACGATAGGGATCGGTGAGTCACGCGGACCGAACACAAAAGCGACGCAAAATGCAGCACACGCGAAGGAAAGAATTGTGTGAGCTAGGGTGGGTGTTACGAACCATGAACATAACGATGTTGGGATGTCTCAACGCACAGACGGTCTCGATTTCTTGGGTAAATTCCTGCGAGACCAGCACGCAACTCAGACCGCAGCAACCACATTGCACCGCGAGACACGCCAAGTGCGCTGAATGTGTGCGTGCTCGTGCGTAAGCGCGCATGTGCATGTGCCGTATGTGTCTCCGTGTGTGCGTGTGTGTCTCCGTGTGTGCGTGTGTGTCTCCGTGTGTGTGTGTGCGTGCGTGTGCGTGTGTGTGTGTGTGTGCGTGCGTGCGTGCGTCTGTGTGTGTGTTGTGTGTGTGTGTGCGCGTGTGTGTGTGTGTTGTGTGTGTGTGCGCGCGCGTGTGTCTGTGTGTGTAATGTGCGTGTGTGTGTGCGTGTGTGTGTGTGCGTGTGTGTTTGTGTGTGTGTGTGTGAACATAATATGAGCTGGTGTGACGGTTAGGGCGGGATTACGAACACTGCACGTGCAGTTCGGCCCTGCGGAACACGCAGGCACACGCGCGCCCACACGCACCCGAATCTTCTTTTCGCGCTGCTTCTTCTCCTTCTTCTTGGATCTGCGGCGATTTTCCTTCGCCGTCATCGCCGCAAACGCCATGTTGCTCGCGAGCGTGTCGTACACGGTGCGCCCGACGGTCGCCTCAGTGCCCCTCGAGGCAAGGGCACCGCTCGCACCACTCGTCACGCCAGTGCCGCCCGACGAGATTGACGACGACGCCGAGCGGTCCTTCAGCTGCTGCTGCAGGGCACGTGACCCCACGTCCAGGGCGCCCGAGTTGAGCGTCTTGACGGCGACCTCGCTGCCGCGCCCTGCGAGGCAAGTGACGCGTTGGCGGGAGCTTAAATATTGCGCTCAGTGCCGGCGAAACGTGCGGACACACACAACCCACAGTGTGCCAGGAAGACCTTGCCGTAGGACCCCTGAGGGACGGAAGGGAAAAGGGAATGAGCAAACGAGAGCGGGCTGGCGATACGTGCGGATTGCTTCAAATGGGTGTACGTGCGTAACACAGTGCGTACGGCGAAGGTGCACTGGCACGCAACACGCACTCGCACGCAGCACGCACTCGCACGCAGCACGCACTCGCACGCAGCACGCACGCAGCACGCAGCACGCACTCGCACGCAGCACGCACTCGCACGCAGCACGCACTCGCACGCAACACGCACTCGCACGCAACACGCACTCGCACGCAGCACCACGCACCTCGCCGATCTTCTTGATGAATTGCAGCTCCTGTGGGCCGTTTTGCAGGGGCAGTGGCGTGAGAGAGGCGCAGGCACGCACAGCACTTCGGACCCTCCAACCCCACTTCACACACAACAATGGTGCCAGGGCAGACAACCACGAGCGCCGCCGCGTACGTGCCCACAGCAATCACAAACAAGCGGCGGCGCACCTAGAAGTCGATGGTCCAACCCCACTTTACACACAAAGGGCAGACAAACACGATCGCCGCAGCGTACACACGCCCACAGCAGTCACAGACAAGCGTACACACGCCCACAGCAGTCACAGACAAGCGGCGGCGCACCTTGAAGTCGATGGTCCAGTTTCGCGCCTTCTCGAGCTCCTTCTTGTTCTTGTGGCGGAAGAAGATAAACCCCGCGGCAATGGCCACGGCGGCCGTCGTGAGGACGACGGGGAGGACAATCTTCAGCGTGTTCGACGAGCTCGAGCCGAGCGAAAAGTACGCTGCGAGCGAGGATACGAGAGGAAGATCGGGATTAGCACAGCCAGCGGAGAGTCAGGGTACAAGTTGCACACAGACACACACACGCTCACGTACACAGACACACACTCACGCAGATTCTCATTATCTTGCAAAAACACAAATGTACGCGGCCAGCCCAAGTCGGCCACCCACACGAAGAGATCGGCTGCTCGTCGATCGTGAAGACGGCATAAAGCGCCGGCGAAATTCCGTCCGTGTCGACGCCGCCGAACGAGAGGACGAGCGCCCTCGTTTGCGGGATGCACACTTGCAGGTAGCTGGCCTCGGGATACACGCACGCGTTGGGCTTGTTCGCCTGGACGAACAGGACAACCGCCTGCGAGTGCATCGCCTTCACCGCGGGCCTGGACTCTCCCGTGACCCACGCGTTGAGCGCAATGTTGTACACGTACGACTGCTTCGAGTTTCCGTCCGCAGTGAGTCCGCCGGTGAACATGAGACGGCGCGCGTCGAGGACAACGCCCGCGTGCTGCGAAATACCGGGAGGGCTGCTGCCCGAGGGCGAGAGCTGCGCCCACGTCTGGGTCGCTGTGAATTGAAGACAATGGCGTGAGATTGCGTGCGAGTGTGTACGCGGCAGAGAAGGGAGGAAAGGAATGCGTGACGATCAGGTTGCACATTAACGACGTGAAAGGGAGCACTAGAGTCAAAGTGCATCACAGAGCAGCGACGCAGCAAAGTGGAACAAGCAACGCTCGCCACTCTCCACAGGCGCACGCACTCACCGATGGTAAACGCAAAGAGGCCGCTCGTGTGTCCCGCGGCCGACTGCCCGCCAAACACGTACAGCACGCCGTTAGCGTGTAGCATGACTGCCTTTCGCACCGTCGGAGGGGTCGCACCGGAACCGACGACCAACGTCCACCTCATAGCGAGAAGGTCAAGCATCCTGCGTGTGTGGTGGCAAAGAGCCGTGTCAGCCTCACAAGCGAGGGATAGCGGCAACTTCGACACTGCGTTGTAAAGGAGCAGTGTGGCTTGGGGGACATTCCCTGCATACAATTCACCACGCGGCACTCACCAGAGCTCGTTGACGATGGTAAGAGAAGTGACGCCACCAAAGACGAACATCTTCGTGCCCACCAGCACGGCGGCGTGCAGCCCCCGCGCGAGCGGTGCGTTCGTGGGAGAGAGCTGCGTCCACGTCTGCGTGCCTGCGGGTGTGCAATATGCATTCATTCGAGTGAGTGTCTCCCGCACGTGCGTGCGCAAGTGGCAGTGACGATATGAGTGATATGCCACACACAAGTAGACTGCATTCAAAAAAATAGGGAAAAAGCACCATCGTGCGCACGGGCGACCTGACTGACTACCACCACTGGCCAAAGTATGGGGATTTTTTTGCAATAGAGTGCATGTTAGGCTAGGGTTACTCCCGAACATGGCGCCCCATCTCACCAGTATCGTACGCCCACGTGTCCGCGAGGGAATTTCCGTCGGCGCCAACGCCCCCGTGGACAATCATCCGGGTGCCGTTGAGGACGGCCGTGTGGTCGTAGCGCGCTGCGGGGACGCTGCCCACCGGCGACACCTTCTTCCACTCGTAATTGTCTGCGGCGAAACAGTGTGTGGGCGCACAATCCAAGTCAGAGGTGCGCGATGATGCATGCCGGCGCCATCGTGCATCGCAATCGTTGTGAAATGCCATCATGCATCGCACGTGCACGCAACGTGTCGTGAGTGTAAGGATGGCTGGCACGCACCATAGTCCAACGCGTACAGGGTGTTCGTGGCCCCGTCCACAGTCTGCCCGCCGAACACCACGAGAAAGTTCGATGGCGTCATCACCGCCGAGTGGCCCTCCATTGCCGGTGGGCGGAGTCCGTACGGCGCCAGCAGCGTCCACGCGACATTGTTCTCTGCGGAACACAGGCATCAGTGCAAGGCCAGGCACTTGTGCTATAGCACTGTGCATAATGTGTGTGCGCCTTCGCCAGGCAGAGAGTGTTGGGAGAAGCGTTTGGTGACATGTACGGCGCAGCAGATGGCAATCGAGGTGTGTGTGTGTGTGTGTGCGTGCGTGTGTGTGCGTGTGTGTGTGCGTGCGTGTGTGTGCGTGCGTGTGTGTGCGTGTGTGTGTGTGTGTGTGCGTGTGCGTGTGTGTGTGTGTACGTATGCATGCGTGACCCACTCGAGTAAGACAGGGCGTTGATGTAGCCACCGCTCGAAATGCCCGTCGGCACCGTTCCCGCGCGAATCCGCGAAGTGATCAGCTTGATGCGGTCCTCGCGCGTGAGCACGCGCGTGTACGAGCACCCGCCGCCCTCCGGCGTCTCCTGGAAGGGCACCAGCTCCGCGTACAGCGCGCACGTCTTGTTGCTCGAGCACGACGACAGCAGGAGGCCCCCCACGGACATATCGATGAGCTTCGTGCCACCCGTGAACCGGCCCGTGAACTTGTCCTTCAGCGAGAGGTACGTCGCGACGTCCGTGCGCTTCTCCGTCGACGTGATGAGCATCTGCGTGCGCGGGTCGCTCTGGTTCTTGAAGTCCGTGATGCGCAGGTCGCTGTCGATGCCGATAACGTACGCGTTGCGCCCCGCGGCGTACAAGTCGCTGGAGGGACCAATGGCGCCGCCGACGCCGTAGAACACGTCGGCGCCCTGGTCGATTTGGACTGCAGCGGGGGGAAGATGTCGTATCATTACACGGGTCCATCAACTTCATGCAGAGACACAGAGACCTCAGTTCGTGGCAGTCATAGGGGTTGAACCCCCCATCGACTCACAGAGAAAGAGAGAGAGAGAGAGAGAGAGAGAGAGAGAGAGAGAGAGAGAGAGAGAGAGAGAGAGAGAGAGAGAGAGAGAGAGAGAGAGAGAGAGAGAGACCTCAGTTCGGGGCAGTCATAGGGGTTGAACCCCCCTCGACTCTACAGACACAGAGAGTGTGTGAATGGAAAAATCTGAACGGCGAAGATTGTCGAGTCTCGTGGCTCGGTTTGCAATACCCACTCTTCGTGGCGTTGTTGGCGAGATCGACGTCAGAGAACGTGTTGATGTACGCGCCAAGCACATTGCAGAACGGACACACGCTCAGCACGCCCGCGAGATAGCCGTTGCGAAACTGTTGGGCGAAGGGGAAGAGGGTAAGCGAGCGCTAGAAGACGGGCATTCGCATGCACGCAGTTTTCAACAGGCGCAACATTCTGGAGACGGGTCACGCGCGGGGGGAGGGGCAGCCGAAGGGCACCTTGAGAAGGGGACCAAAGGGTGTTCCGGCGACAATTCCGACGGTGAGAGTGCGCGTGAAGAGACCCGCGATGACGCCGGCCATGTAGCCGCCCTGGTCCTCGGCGAAGATGAGCCCCTGTGTGTGTGCGGAGTGCGTGTGAGTGGGGGGGGGGGACGCAAGGGGCCAGTAGAATTGCACGCACGGCGTTAATACAGTCACTGTACTCCCACTCGCACACAATGCCGCAGGAGACGACAGCTTCACTGGTGGACGTTAAAGCATACAGCTTAGAGCAACGGACCTGGAGATTCGGCTTGACCTCCACGCCCGTGTCGACGACGCTGTACGTCTTGTTTGGGTATTCGGAGGCCACGCGCGTGAGGGGAGCGCCCCACTGGAAACCGACGCCAAAGATGTGCACGTATTGCGAGTCTGCCGGCGATGGCACGGTGAGCGAGTGCGTACGAATCAAATACAAGTATTTCATGGCACACATCGACACACGCACGCACTGGCGCACGCACGCACGCACGCACGCACGCACACACACACACACACACACACACACACACACACACACACACACACACACACACACACACACACACACACACACACACACACACACAC
>CALSCQ010001750.1:0-15312 GCA_943704525.1 Pigoraptor vietnamica | reverse complement strand
CCCCCCCGATTCGCCTTCTCTGCTCGTCTTCACGTGTTGCGTGTGTAGAGCCCAATCTGACCTCCCTCTCGTCCCCTCCGTTTGACGCGACGCAGGAGCTGCGATGGGACGACTACCAGCAGGGCCTCAAGCAAGGGACGGGCGGCTTTGGCGGGCGTAATTCGTTCGGCGGCGGAAATTTTGGCACTGCTGCAACTGGCGCGAACACCGGATTCGGTGGCGGCCTCGGGGGCGGCGGTGCTTTTGGAACGACGTCGGCGACGGGCTTCGGAGCCGCCGGTGGTGGAGGTGCGTGTCAGGCGTCCGGCTCGCTGTTGTCTTCCTTTTTTTTTCTTTCGCCTTTCGTTCCGATATTGCGGTTCCTGTTCCCGTGTTCACAACGTATTGTGTCCCTCCTACAGCGTTCGGCGGCGGCGCCGGCGGCTTCGGTGGTGGAGGTTTCGGCGGCGGTGCTGGCGCTGGCGGTTTTGGCGCGGCCAAGGGGTTTGCATCCACCCCTGCGCCCGGGGCGGGGGGCTTTGGAGGGGCCTTTGGGAAGAGCCCCCCTCAGCAGCAGCAGGGCTTTGGAATGGGCGCGCTCGGTGCTGGGACGCCCGCGACGGCCGGGTTCGGGGCGACGGGTGCGTTTGGACAGCCGGCGCAGGCTCAGGGTGGCTTTGGCGGATTCACGGCAGGTGCGTGGGATGGTGTGTTGCGCGTGTTGTGCACACGGCGCGCGCTGTGAAGCCTCGTTTGCGAAGCTTTGTGCGAGCGCGCGAATTTTGAAAATGGACTGTTGACACCTTTTCGCCATACATTTCGCACACGCGCAGGTGGCAGCGGCTTTGGCGCGCCCGGTGCAGCTGCCGGTGGCTTCGGAACGCAAGCGGGCGGTGGCCTGGGCGGCGGATTTGGAAACATGGGCGGCGGATTTGGGGCGCAAGGGCAGGCGAAGCCCGGGTTTGGCACGATGGGAATGGGAGGCGCCGGATTTGGGGGCGCGGCGGCTACTCCTTTTGGCAACACGCAAGGGGCCGGGTCTATGTTTGGTCAAGGGGCGGCGCAGCAGCAGAAGCCGATGTTTACGGCGGGCGGGCAGGGAGGGTCTGGTCTGGGACTGAACCTCGGCGGTGCGTCTTCGAAGCGTTGCTTATGTCGACCGTGCAACTTTGTTTTTTGCGATGTCTGGGAGCTGCTTGGCCTTTATTTTAGAAGAAGCATTCTTTTTTCTTTCCTATTCTAATCGTCGCTCATTGATTATTGCCCTTGTTTCGACTCCCATGTAGGTGGCACCGGCGGCGGACTGTTCGGCAACACGGGCGGCTTTCAGTCGCAGGCGGGCGGCGCTGGCGGCCTCTTCAGTGGCATGGGAGGAGGGGCACAAACGCAGCAGCGCGGCGCACTGACCGGTGGCTTTGGAACCACGGGCGCGGGACTCGGTGGCGGACTGGGAGGCGGTTTCGGCACTGGTTCTCTGGGCCTCGGTTCGAATCTGGGAGGCGGCATGTTTTCCGGCGCGCAGCAGCCGCAAGCGAAGGTGGCGACACTCACGACGGCGCCCTACGGGAGCGACCCCCTCTTCGCGAAGGCCGCGCAGATGCCGGACCAGCCCGCCGGTGCAGCGGACGCCGGCGCCGGCACTCCGACGGGCGCTGCGAAGAAGCCCGAGGTCCCCATGCCGCAGTACAAGGTGACGCCGCGGTCGACGCCGAAGATCAAGCCGCGTGGAGGGCCGAAGACGCAGGGGCGGTTCCTGCTGACGGAGAGCGACGACGTCGGCAAGGCGGCCCTGAGTCCGGACAAGTTTGTCCCGCGACAGAGCGTCAAGCGGCTCGTGATCCAGAGGGGAGAGTCGGGGGAGGAAGGCCAGAGCCCGCTCGTTTCGCTCGCGGGACAGTCGGACGGCCCCTCTTCGGCGCCTCGGGACCGCGCTTCGGACTACACGCAGCTCAACGACACGTTTGGATCGCCCACGCGCAACCCTGCCGGGCAGATCGACTTTGGCAGGCCGACGAGCACGACGCCGAACGGCGCGGGTGGGACCGGGGAGGCCGGCACTGGCAGCCGCAGGGAAAGCGGGGCGTCGCCGTACACGACGCGCAAGTCGCCGCTGTCCCAATCCGACGAGCGCTCGCCTGCCGGCCACGCGGATTCGAACGCTTCGAGCCCTAGCGCGGACTCCGATGGGGAGGGCCGCGTGCACAGCGACATTGGACCTTACGAGGTGCGACTGACTAAGGAGGGTTATTACACGGAGCCGCCGATTGAGGAGCTGCAGTCGATGACGGCGGAGGAGCGCGCGCACGTGCGGGACCTGGTCGTCGGGCGCAAGGGATACGGCAAAGTCATGTGGCCGGGTGAGACGGACGTGAACGGCCTCGACCTTGACGCGATTGTGCACTTTCGGTCGAAGGAAGTGAGCGTTTACGACGAGGAGGACAAGTGCGAGCTCGGCCAGGGCCTCAACAAGCCCGCCGTTGTGACGCTCGAGCGCGTGTGGCCGACGAGCAAGGAGACGCGGCAACCGATTCGCGACCCGGATGCCCTCAAGAAGCGCAACTACGCCGACTGGCTGCAGGACCAGACGACCCGCCTCGGCGCGCGCTTCGTCGATTATGTGCCGGAGACGGGCTCGTGGGTCTTTGAGGTGGAGCACTTTAGCAAGTACGGCCTCGCCGAAGACGAGGATAGCGACGAAGAGGGCGCCGGCGCCATGGAGACGTCCGACGGCAGCATCGATCGCTCGGCGGCCGCGCGTGGCGTTCGCGCACGGGGTCGGCCTGGTGCCGCGGGGACGCCGGGGCCGCGCGGGAGGGTGCCGGAGCAGCGGGCGTCATCTGCGAGCTCGGGACGCTACGGGCTTTCTCTGGACGATGCCCCGTCGGAGGGGACGCTTGGGTCCGAGATGGACGAGGACGTGCCCACGCCGTCTGACGCGATGGCGCTCGATTCCGCCGACGACCTGGACGAGCCGCCGCGGAAGGCACGTGCGCGCGACTCTGGAGACAACAGCCCTCTTCCGTTCCGTGGGTCGCCGGCCCCGGCGACGCCGGGCTCGCATCCCATGCACGCGCACGCGCGGCTAGCGGGCGAGCTGGGCCTCCACGCGCCTAAGATGCACGTGATGCGCGCGTCGATGTTTGGGACGCCTTCGGGCACGGCGACGGACAGCGCATCCCGGATGCCCTTTCACGCCGCCGCCCACCCGGCCACCGCAGGCGTCGGGGCGGGCGGATCGTCGGGCCTGCTCCCCTTTCGCCTCGCTTCCCCCGGCATGCCCGATCCGATGAGGAGGGAGCAGTCGCCGGCGGGACCTCTGCGCAGTGCGGCCTCGAGCAACCCCATTGCCGCCGCCGAAAACTGGCTCATGATGGAGGGCGCGCAGTCGCCCGCCACGCCGCGTGGAAGCGCCCCGCCCTCGCGCACGTTTGACATGGACGTCATTCCGCCGGCCGCGTCCCGCGCGGCGCTGGCCGTCGTCGCGCACAAGCAGCAGCAGGCGCCCGTTCGCAAGGGATCGGCGATCGCAACGTACCAGCCTGGCGTCGCCGCCATTCTGCGACGCCCTCTGGACGACAGCTCGCCCGACAAGACACTCTTTGCGCCGAGCGATCGCTCGCAGTGGCGCGTGGATGCGCTCGGCATGGCCGGCCCGTGCTGTCGCGTCGGGTGGGGCCCGTCTGGCGTGTTCGTCCACGCCGGTCGTCGCGTTGGAACGCCCGCGTCGCCCCGTCCGGACAGCCTCCTGATGTCGGCGTCGATTCCTGCGGGTGACAAGGGATCGGCCCCGGCGCCGCCCCTCCCGACGCTCACCATTGAGCGGGTGGGCGCCGTCGATGGATTTGCGGAGGAGACAAACGGGCGCATCGAGGCGCTCGCGACATACCACGCGTCCGCGACGCTGCAGCCGGCCGCGGGCGGTCCCGTGCCACTGGCGTCCATTGCGACGGCCGACTCCGCCACTGCGTGCGCGCGTGCTCAGCGCGGGGCCATTGACGCCGAGTTCCAGGCGTGGGGGCACCTGTCTGCGGACGCGAGGCTGACACGTGCGCTGGACGGTGCGCGCCTGGCGTGGGTGCTCATCGATGCGCTGTGGGGCACGGCGTCCCCGGATGCGCGGGCGGTCGAGGCGTCGACGTCCACTGCGATGGACATTGACGGCGAGGCGCAGCCGGCGGCATCGAGGCTCGCCGAAATGGCAGACACGTCGTCTTCTGCGCATGGTGCGACCGGCTTCCGCGAGTATGCCGGGCGCCTCCTCCGTCGCCACGGGCTCGAGCGGTGCCTCATGGATGCCGTCAAGAGGGACGTTGCTGCGGAGCTGGGCGCGAGCGGCGGGAAGGACGGCACGGCGCGTCGCGTGTTTGCGCTGCTGAGCGGCAAGCAGATTGCTGGTGCCGCGCGCGAAGCCGCGTCGGGCCGCAATTTCCGACTGGCCCTCGTCGTGTCGACTGCGGCCGGCGCAAGCGAGCAGCGTGCGTACGTGCGCGATCAGCTGACTCGGTGGCGCCAGCTGGGGTCGCCAGTGGAGGAGGGGCTGTGGCGCGTGTACTCGCTGCTGGCGGGCGACGTCGAGGCCAAGGGCGTCGCGGATGGATTGGACTGGAAGCGCGTCTTTGGGCTTCACTTGTGGTATCGCCTCGAGCCGACGTCGTCCGTCGCGGCGGCCGTGCAATCGTATCGCGCACACGCCAAGGCCGGCGCGCCGCTCCCGTGGCCCGCCTACCTGGAGAAGGAGGGGAGTCCGGACGCCAAGCTTGCCGAACGGCGCGGCCGGCTCACGCACGGCGGCGCCGGCGCGAACGCGTCGCGAGATTCGAAGCGGCCGAAGGACATGGCGTACCACCTCTTGCGTACGTACGCGGACCGCTCCCATGCCGTCACGCACGCGGTCGAGTGGGACGCGTCTGTGCACGGGGACCCGCGCGACCACTGGCTGGGCTGGCTCGCCGCGCACGTGCTCGCGGGCCTGGGTGTCGGTGCTGCGGACACTGCGGTGCGCGATCGACTCTGCGTGGCGTTTGCGCACCAGCTCGAGTGCGAGGGGCAGTGGCACTGGGCCGTCTTTGCGGCGCAGCACGTGACCGGCCGCGTCGAGCGCGCGCGGCTTGCGCGGGAGCTCGTGCTGCGACACGCCGGCGACGGCACGGCGGAGTGTGAGGAGCGCGAGGCCTTTGTGGTCGATACGCTCGGCATTCCCGCCGAGTGGGTGCACGAAGCCAAGGTGTGTGGCGGTGCATTTGCGAGCGTGTGCGTGCCTTTTCGCCTAAACTCGACAAGTTACTGTCTCGGACTGGTTGCTTAATCCTCTATTTTGTTCTTTATTTTCTTCACTTGCGTAGGCCGTGCGTGCGCGCATTACGGGCGACGCGCGCGCGGAGGCCCTCCACCTTCTGCTGTCCGGACAGTGGGACGCCTGCCACGCAATCATCACGTCGCGCCTCGTCCCTGATGCCGTGCTTGCGGGTTCGACGGCGGCCGTCGGCGACGCACTGGCGGCACTGGAGCCCCACGCGGGCGCAATTTCCGGATGGGACACGACGGGCGCGGTACGTGTCTGTGTGCACGTGATTCCCCCTGTTTGGTGTGTGACGCACAAGAGTCTTGTGGCTAATGCTTGTCGTTGCTGTGCGCGCAGGTTGTGCTCGAATATCTCCGCGTCAACACGGAGCTGCCCGCGGCCGTCCAGGCGCTTGCGGGCTCGCACGATAGGAACGACGCGCTCGCCCGCGCAGACGCCACTGCGGCGCTCGTCGACCTCGAACAGCGCGTGGCGTCGCTGGCGGGGCGAATCGGAGGACTGGCGGTGGCCACCACGAAGCAGCGGTGTGTGCGCCCGCCTCTCGTTGTCGTTGCCGTTTTGTGTGTGTGGGAGTGTGTGTGCGCGTGTTCCCAATCTTGCAAGGCTTGTGCTGGTGACTGACACCAGGGTTCGTCACCGCGCAGAGTGTGCCGGTCGGAGATGTCGACGCGCGTCGTGAAGCTGCTCCAACAGATCCGCTCATGCGTGAACCCCCGTCCAAAGGCAAGTGCGCGTCTCGCGCCACACATGTGCTCTCCACATTTCATGCCACTCTCGTAGACGGCCGAATGCTTTACAGTTGCTGGTGCACGCAGGCGAGCCTCATGTGTTTGTCTGACAAAACTTGTGTGCGTCTTCCTCTCTACCTCAGGTTCGGGGCGACACACTCCCCGACATCGGCGTGGCCGCTGTGCTTGCGAGCGCGCCCATCCCGGAGAACTACCGGATTGCTGAGCTGAGGGACTTGGCGCGCGCGTATGTCGCCAGTCTCGAGCCGAAGGCGTCCGCCTGAGTGTGCGCGGGCGCCTTTAGTTTGTGTGCCCATTCGAAAAGTTTGCCGCGTGCCCGACTGTGGGCTGGGCCGTGGCGAAGGAAATTCCCATTTAAAATCTTTGTTGGTCTGTCCGGTGTGTGCTTCGTGCAAGTGTGGACTTGTGGGTTGTGACGCGTGGTGAGTCGACAGCGGACGTGCGTTCAATGCAGTTCCGCCACAGTAGTGTACAACGACAGCAAGACGCACGCAAGTGAAAAAGGCGAAGCGAAACGGGAGAACAAAGTGCGGAAGTGAGACGGAGGGTGGAGAGAGAGAGAGAGAGCGATAGACTGTCGGCACTCGACAGCCGTGCGCAATCGATGCGACCAGAAAAGGAACAACACAAAGCGAAACGAAATGAGAAAAGCCGCAGAACGCATGAAGGAGACGAAAGCGCAAAAGCGAAACAAACGATACGGGAAAAAAGACGTTCAACATTCCGAGTGCTCAATGTCGTCGTCGTAGCCCAACTCGGTCCCATTGACGGAGCGTGGTCGCAGGCGACGCTCCGGCACCGAAAGCGAAGAAGGCGCACTGCCAACAGGGGACGCCGCTCCGTCGCGTGCGTGCGAAGCGGTTGTAACAGGTGTGCGGGTCATCGACGGGGATGAGACCGCGGGGGCTGCGGCCGCGCGAGAGACGGGTTCGGCGGCGGCAGGCGTTCGGGACGTGGTGGGAGATGTGGACGCACGTGTTGGCGTCGCGGCAGTCGCAGGCGCGGTCACATGAAGAGGCGCTGTGTCCGCGATGGACGTGCGCTGACGGGACGGGTGTGCATCCGGGGCGGGGAGGGCGGTCGGAGACGAAGGGGCCACCGCGGGGGACGTGGTGCTGATGGTCGCCATGTGTGCGTGGAGGGCGTGCTCGTCCGGGGGGTCCGACACGATCAGGCGGAGAGCGAGGGCTCGGTCGATAACGGCGCGCATCTGCACGCGGACGTCGTGGCTGTCGACGAGGATGAGGTCCCACGCGTGCGAAAAGTGGCCGCGGAACACCTTCTCAAACTGCGGTTGGTTGCAGCGATAGAGCGATACCAAACGGAAGAACAGAGGGAGTTAGTGACAGAATCATGCTAGTCCGTACTTGTTGCAGGTGAGAGAGTGGGGAGGGAATGGGAGTGAAAGTGAGGAACGATACAGGCGCGTCTCCAGCTCAAGCAGTGCGCACTGCCTTCGCTCGCGGGGACGGGGCAACAAAAGACCTCCGCGAGACGAAGGGACGGGTGACAGAGACGCGTCCAGATAGACGCCCGCGCACCTTATCTTGCTTGAGGCCCGCCATCATCCGCAGCATCGACACAATTATCGGCGTCCAGTGGCGGTGGTCACGTGACCCCTGCTTGAACGCGGCCACGTAGTCCTGGCAGACGGCCTCGCAGCGCCTGCGCAGCGACAGTCAGGCACATGTGCGACGAATGCGCGAGGGTGGTGTTTGCGGGCTATATATATATATATATATATGCGCAGCATGCTTCCTCAGAGGAATTGTGAGTACGTGCGCGAGCGAGAGAGTGTGCATAGCCCAAGCCACAGCTTGCAAGAGAGTATGTGTGAGGTATGTGACTGTGTGGGCGTGCGAATGCGTTGCTCATGTGCCCGAAGTACACTGCGGTGCGACTTGCAGCTCCACTCACAGCACGAGCTTGACGCGCGCCGACTGCGCAATCGACGGACGGCTCTCGTCCTCAAACAGCGCAAACAGGGCGGCGAGGTAGGCCTCGGTCGCCTGCGCCTCCTGCTTGAACAAGTTCGGAAGACCCTTCGACAACCCTGCGGGATGCATGCACACGCAGAGACGCGCGTGAACTGGAGACCCTCAGAAGGCAGTACTGGCAATGACAATAGAATGCTAAGTAAGGGAAAGAGAACGAAAACAACAAGAAGGAGAGTAGAGCGGTGTGTTATGCACATCCGCAGAGGCATGCACACACACGCACCCGCGTCGACGATTGTCTGCCTCAGTATCATGTTCGCGTTGAATTTTCGAGCGTAATCGATCGACCGCTCGAGGCACGCGAGCAGGAGAGTAACCGAGGCCTCGGAAAGTGGCGGGTGCGCAATGTGCTTGGGACGACCTGTGTCGTGGGGCAGTGCGACAAAGGAGATAAGTGCATTCGCGAGGACGATACACACACCGCCGAGCACGTGGCAGCGAACAGCGGACGAGAGAACGTGCAGAGCAGAAGACTTCGTGCAGGCACGCAATCATGTGACAGGCGGGCGCCGCCACGTCGACCTACCAAACTTCTTCCCCGGCTCCTCCATCTGCGCGGGCGCAAGCAGCTCGCCCACGACTGACAGCAGCGACAGGTGCGTGCCCAGGCGCACGAGCACGCCGTGGTAAGGGTTCGGCGGATGCTCCGTGGCCTCCGTGGGTGTTGGACTGCGCACTATGCTTGACCTCTTCCGCTGGTGCTTGCTGGGCGGCGCCGAGCGCAGCGGCGACACCGCATCCCCATCCGCAGTCGCATGGCCACCGGCCGAAACGCCGACGTCGACGGAGAAGACGCGCTCGGTGAGAGCGTCCAGCTTCTTCGTCTTTGGCGCGGCCGCAAAATCGGCGGGAAGCATGACCCACAGCTGCGGCGGCATCGTCTGACCGCACGCCTTCGCAAGGGCGTCAACGTACGCGTTCCACTCGCGCGGAGTGAAATCGGCGCCACACGTCGACGCAAAGACGCGGAAGGCGGCCGCTGCTGCGCGTGCCGTCTTCTCTTTCTCTGTTGGGTGGAGAACAACATAAGCCAATCATAGTTAGAAAAGACGCACGTGCACAAACCCTCAAACCCAACGCAATCACATGCAAACAATTGTGCGAGAATACGTTCAAAGCGCGTATTCCGCACGCACGCACGCACGCAGGCACAGCCCCGCTGCGACGACCCACCGCCGACGAGCGTCTTCTGCATGAATCGGAGGAAGAAATCGAAGAGCTGTTCCATCTTCTCGCGCGAGATTCGCTTCGACAGCGCCGCAAAGAACACGACGGCCTGCGTGAGGGCGCGGCGGAAGCTATTCTCGCGGTCCGACTTCTCCTTGTTGCCACGCTGTAGCGAGGGCTCGTCAGAATCTCATGGGGCGACAAAGGCAAGCGACAATGCAAAGTGGGCTGTCACCAATGCACGAACATAAGCAGGCATACAAAAGTATGCAGTTGCCAGCAGCACATATCGTTCACACCAAACCACATACGGGCACACAGACACACACACAGACACACAACACACACGCGCGCGCGCGAGAGAGAGATCAAACAAAGAAGGGCTGCGCGCACCTGCTTGTGCCGCGTGAGGTCGTCCAGCATCGTCATCAGGCCCACAGAAAAGAACGTCTCGAGAAATTTGGTGGGCATGTGGACGCCGTGCTCAGAAATCACACGGAACAGCGCATCGATGACGCTGCGGAACAAAAGGTGTGAGGAAGAGCCAGCATGCAAAGACAATACTATGACAACCGCGTTCACTCCGCTCTTCAGCCAATGCCCGTGCACGCGCGCGCGCACACCCACCTCGATTGTGCCTCAGGGTGGCACTCGAACACCGCCTGCGCAAGCCCCTCCACCACCAGCCGCCACGCAGAGGGAAACCCCTGCCGCTCGGCCAACGGCGCCCCCTCCTCCGCGCATCGCTCAGAGTTCCTCAAGCGCAGCGGCGGCAGCGAGGGGTCGCGGTCGTCCTCCGCGGGCTCCATCTGCAGCTTCGCCAGCTTGTCGAGAAGGCCGTTCAGCAACTCCACGGCCTGGTCCGCGCGCCTGTTACTGCGGTCGCGGCAAAGACCGACGAGGCACCGTATCGCATCGATACCGGCGTCCCAAAGCACCTCTGGCGCGCTCGACACGAGCTGCTCCAGCACAGAGAGCACCGGCGGCCGCGACTCATCCTCAAAGCGAATTCCTCGCCGTGCCATTTGCGCGAGTGTCGGAAAGAGGGTCGACCAGCCGCTCCGCAGGCACGGCGCGTACGAGCCGATAATTTCCGCGAGCTTCTTCACGGCAAACTCGCGGAGGCCCGTCTCGTCGTTACCAATCGACAGCTCCGAAAAGGGGGTGAAGAGGCGGGCCTTGCCCTCGAAGCCCTCGAGCTCCGCGAGCGGAATGCGCTCCTCGATCACCGCCAGGACGCCCTCGACAGCCGGCAACAGCGCGTCCGAGTTGGCGCTCTTAAACGCCACCTGCGCAATCGACGATAGCGACGCCCACAGCCGCGACCACTCGAGCAGCTGCCTGTTCGCGTTGACGACGGCGACGCGGCACATCGTCGACAGCGCGCGGGTGCGCGGCATCGGCTTCTCTCGCAACTCTTCCAACGCGACGACCGCAAGGCCGTCCATAAAGTACGCAACCGCGGGGAAGGGCATCGCCGCCGTCGTCTCGATGAGCGCCTGCCACTTCTCCAGCACAGAGTCGTCGTCGGGCACAGCGCGATCGACCGATGCTATGCTGGCCTTGCTCGAGTCGCGCCTCATGAGTCGCCGGAGACCCGCTGGGCGCGAATCCCTCTCCTTCTTGTCCTTGCCGTCCTTTTCCTTTTGCGGCGTTTCCTTGCCGTCCCTTTCCTCTTCCGGCGCGTTTGCGAGCGCCGCCTCCGCCACTTCCGCGCGGTGCTTGAAGTACTGCGACATGCACCGGTGAATGGGCACCCACGGCGTCCCCAGAAAGGCGCCGTTGTCCAGACCAAACGTCAGCGCACTGCGGAGGGCAAGCAGCCGCCTGTGACCGGCCTCGGGCGTGTCACCCGAAAATGACACGGCGGTCACCGCCTCGATCAGCACCGACAGCGCCGTCTCGTTGTTCGCCGTCATCGCGAGGGCCGACGCGATGCACCCGACCTCCGTCGCGAGCGCGTACGTGTCGTAGTCCGTCGTGCCCTTGTGGTCCAGCAGCAGTGTGAGCGCGGGCGTCGATGCCTCGAGCACGTTGGCGCTCTGTTGCACAAACCGCAGCCACCTCGAATCCTCCAGCTCCGAGAGAGAGGCGGGCGGTGCGGACGCGGCACGGACCGACGCCGGAGAAGCAACACTGGGGCCGGTGTCCGCGGACAGTCCGACGACCGCCGACAGACGACCGCGGGCGGGGAGATCCCCCATGCGAGCGGCCGAAGCGCCCTCGTTGAGCCGTGGGCTCGAGTGCGCGGACCAGTCAAAGTAGTGCCGCACCTGCAATTGAGAGTGACGTACTAGTATGAGAAATGTGCTTGAGTATATGCTCGTGTGAATGTGACGACATCAAAGCCCGGCCAACCACGTGCAAAATGCATGCACACGTGGAATACGCCTGCAAGGGCAACGTGAGGACAGCCAAGTCCCTGCGTGGGGTCCACGCACAACGCGCATGTTCACGGGCACACACCTGCCGAATCATGACGCGGCAGAAGGCGCCCCGCGAGTGAGCGCGTGGGTCGAACCCGTTGATGGACAGAATGTCGTTCGCGGCGCATGCATTGTAGATGAGGCTCAGCCACTCGATTGGAAATTCGCGTGGGAGGGAGGGGTCCGCGTTGATCGACGCCACGAACCACCGGTTGCTGAGGTGCCGCCGCTTCACCCCGCGCCCGCACACCGTCCGCACGTGACCGTGCAGCTCCATGCAGAGGTTGAGGACCCCGTATGCAACGACATAGGCCGCATCGGCCGACGGCAGCGACTGGTCGAGGCTCTCCCCGCCGCGCGTCACAGCGGACGCAAACGCCTGAACGACGGCGTCGACGTGTCGCGGCTCGGCACACTCGAGGAGGACGGGGATGACGGTACACAGGGACACCACAAACGAGTCGGCATCGGTCGAAGGCGTGATGGCGGGCATCTCGGGGTGTGCGACCCCATCGCGCGCAAGCGAGCTCTCGCGGCGAAGCGCAGGCACGGCACCGTCCTCGGCCTCGAGGCTGGGCGCAAAGCTATCGCCAGAGTTGAAGCGCTTTCGGGACGAACGGGACGCGAAAATGTTCGACGCGCCGCCCTCACGACGCTCGCGAATGGATGGTGCACCGCCGGCGTACACCGACTTGCACGCAGCCGATATCACCTCCAGACAGGCCGCCTGCAACCGCCCGGCGCCATCCTTGACCTCGCGGGCCGAGCGTATGCAGATGTTGGACGCCGTCGACACAAACTCCGACAGGAGTGTCGAATCCACGGCGTTGCTGCCGGTGCAGAGCGTCTCCGAGAGGGCGGGCGAGAGTAGGAGTACGGTCATCGCGCGGAACGTGTCCAGACGGTTCTCCATGAGCGACTGGTCCGAGAGCTGCCCAACGGAGAGTGGCCGCAGGAGAAAGTCGCGACACAGGCGACCGAGATCGTCGCGGAGGGCCGGAAGGGGGTGTGTGAGGAGCTCGGCGAAAGCGCCAAAAACGGCACGGAACCCTTCGCGCGTGGGAGACGACGAGCAGGACACCAGTGTGGGCATCGCGAGCTTCTGGAGAAACTCGTGGTAGCGCGCGTCGGCGGCCAGCGGCCGCGTGAGATTGCGCACGGTCATGTGCACGACGTCCGCGACAAAGGCCTTTGAGGCGCCGTCCTTTGCCTTGACATCGCTGTCCGGGGTAATAGGGCGTGTTAGATGGACATGTAACGCCTGCAAAAAACATTATGTACACATATCCCTCCTGCACACACACACTTTACACTTACACACACACACACACACACACACACACACACACACACACACACACACACACACACACACACACACACACACACACACCACACACACACACACACACACACACACACACACACACACACACACACACACACACACACACACACACACACACACACACACACCACACACACACACACACGCAGAGCCCACGGCTGCTCACATAATCGTCTGCAGAAACTTGAATAGCGCGTTGCAGTCATCCGCAAGCACCCCCGCGAACTCAAGCGCGGGCTCTGCCGGGCTCTCGGCAGGCTGCGGCGGCGGGGACGCGACGTTCAGAGCGCCCACCGACGGCTGCGATGCCAGCTTCGCCATAAGCTCTAGTGAGCTCGCACGACGAAACGGCTGCTCTCCTTCGCCCTCTTCCGAGAACGATCGCGAACGCGGTCCGCGCTCGTCTAGCTTGGGAGTGCCCGGCGCAACGACGATGGCGGATGAATGGGACACGTCGAGAGCGCTCACTTCGGGAACCTCCGTCTCCTGCACGTGACGACATTTCAGAAGATGACGCAAGTGCTGTCGTTGTGGCAGGCGGTAGCGCAGAAACACAAGCGCAAGTGACCAACGCGCAGCAAGAGTACTGCCCACGGCTATAAGGGAGCACTGAAGTGGCATGCGCACGCACGCATCCTCTCCATCAAAAAAGCGGCGTAAAAAGTGCATCCCCCTCCGGTCGCCCCACCTGCCCCCTCCGTTGTATCCATATGAGCAGCTGCGTGATGCCAGCGCGCACCGTCGTGCGAACGGCGAGGTTCTTCGTGCGGATAAACAGCGATGCGTACGTCTGCACGAGCCCGATCAACTCGGCGCCGTGTCGCTCAAGCCGCGGCGAAACGACGAGAACGTTGAGGACCTGGTGCAAGAACGAACAGCGCACGCGGGCGCAAACAAACGCACAAGTAAGAAGCAGTTTGCAAGAGAGAGAAATATCGATGATCGAGGGAAAGGCTGGCATCTTCGACGTGAAACAGTCGTCTCTGTAACCCCACGGCATCGCCAACCGTTGTTGTCGTCCACAGTCCGTCAGCGCACACTTCCACCGAACTCACCTTCATGGTCTGAAGGGCCGTTTCGTCCGAGATGGTCGCGTTGCCGAGGCAACCCACGAGGAGATCGACCAGCTGTCTCTCAAATGCGACGTCCGCATCCTGCTTCGGAATGACGCCGAGCGCAAAGAAGCGCTGCAAGGGCGAATCGCAATCTGATTAGAGCACACACTCGTCGTCGCACACCACCTTCGCGCACCCATGTACATATCACCAACACCTTCCAAGGAACACCTCTCTTGCGGCCTCACAACTTCAACAGCAGACCCTCCCACGCAAGACATACAACATAGTCACACACAAACTGCCCATTTTTCGCAGCACACATGCAGACCCTCCCACACAAGATATATACAAAACATAATCCACGCGCGACTGGACCTCGCACACGCGCCCATTTTTCGCAGCGCAGAGACCTCCTCCCACGCAAGATAATACAAGAACATAGCCCACACGACACACAAGCGCCCATTTTTTCGCAAGCGCACCTGCAGACCGTCCACGGCGATCCCGATGACCTTCGGCGCCTTCGTCTCACAGCTGAGTTTAAACGGCACGAGATAAAACTTGCGGAGTTCCTCCCACTCTCCCAATTCGCTTCCTGCCTTGGATGCGCGCAGTTCCCCAAGCACGCCGTTACAGCTCTCTTTCAGGTGCTTGAGCTTGCTACCCGACGCCTCGCCCGCAATCTTCGACAGCGCGTCCTCCAAGTGCGCACGCAACTGGCGGCGAATGTCCGCCATGGCGTACGCGCGCCCCGCGCAGCGCGGGATGAGTCCCTTTGAGCAACAAGCAGGGAGATGCCCGTCTTACGCGTTCGGGAATGCGAAGTGTGCGACCGATCCGATTTTTTCCTTCTGGGTAAGGCGAGACCACAATATAGCCACACGGACTAACTGTGGTGGCTGCTCCTTGATCCCTGTGTGTGTGTATGGGCTCGTGAAGAAAAGTGCGTGTGTGTGTGTGTGCGTGTGCGTGTGTGGTCGGGTCTATCGAATGTTTTGCCAAGCGTGGACAGACAGAACCCCGGATGCATTACTCGCAACGCTCACTCAATAGTTTGATTCACGGTTTATGCATCCGGGGTGAGACAATCGGTACGGCCCAGCCAGCACCGCCGTCACACACACACACACACACACACACACACACACACACACACACACACACACACACACACACACACACACACACACACACACACACACACACACACACACACAAAAACGTTCGCGATGCGCGCGCAACAAAACGCGCCATAAAGAGTTAGCACGCAGATATAAACGAAGAAA
>CALSCQ010001749.1:0-17211 GCA_943704525.1 Pigoraptor vietnamica | reverse complement strand
CACACACACACACACACACACACACACACACACACACACACACACACACACACACACACACACACACACACACACACACACACACACACACACACACACACACACACACACACACGAGTACGCGCAACGTAGGATGAAATGCCAGCACAGCATCCGCACACTGCAAAAAAGCGCAGCAACCCACCGCGAGAGTGCGCAAAGCTCTTGAGCCGCACCGACTGGCAGTATATCACGAGGTCGCTCAGCTCCTGCGCAATCTGATCGCCCTTCTTGGGCGGCTCGTATGGCTGCTGCTGCTCGGCCGCCGCCGCCGACGCCGACGCAGAGAGCGCGCCGTCGCCGCCAGCCTCAGCGTCCGCCTCCTGTCCCGCGAGCATGAGCGAGTGCGACACATCCGCCTCGTCGCCGCCCTCTTCTTCGTCCGAGAGCACAGTGTCGCTCATGTTGCCCGTGTTTTCCGCCACGGGCGAAGTGGTACCGAGAATAAGCCCGTCGTTGGCAGACACGCTGCGGCGTAGCTCTGCCGCATGCGGCTGCACGGAAAGGCTGGCGCGACGCGATGACGGCGTGCGACTGGCCGTCGGAGTCGTAGCTGTGAGAAAGAAAGAAGTAATTTGTAAGCTGTACATGACTGAGTGCATAAGTCGCCATTATGTCGTTAGTCCGAGTCGCACGGTGCCTGACCACGGCGACACTCACGATCCACGCTGCCCGTAGACTCCTTGGTGCCGTTCTGTCCGTCGGTTCCCTCGGCGACGTCCTCCATGCCAGGAATGTTCGAGAGAGAGCTGGCTGTCCTCACGTGAAGCTGCATAGACAGAGACAAGCGAGGGTTAGACGTCGTCTCAAAGCTATGTGCTGCACGCATGCTCATAGCATTGAAACTCTTACAGCAGCGTCGGCCGCACACTCACTCTCCGCTGCGGCAGCTTCTCCACTTGAAGCGACGACTGCGCGCAACCGAGAGAAAGGGCGTGTGAGTACAAAGAAGACACGCGATTGCGCAGTCAAAGGCGCGCAACCGAGAGAAAGGGCGTGTGAGTACAAAGAAGACACGCGATTGCGCAGTCAAGGCACAAAGGCCACCGCCACCAGTTGACACCGGCAGCACCCTCAAGCGCACAGCACAACGCACCCGTCGTCCCGCGAGGCCGCCCGGAGCCGGATTGGGCGCGGGCGTCGCCGACGTCGAGGGCTGCTTCGAGAGGTCCTCTGTCGACACGCTCACGCGCGAGTCCACCGCGGCGACGCTCGGGCGCGGCTTGGGGTCCTGCCTCTTCTTGTTCTTAATGAGAATCTTGTACCTGTACGGCAGTGAAACAAATGCAAAGTGTGAGCAGGGGGCACGTGAGATGGAGAGAGGGTACGTGGCGGCTTTCGTGTCGTGCGCACAGCTTCGTGAGTCCGTGCACAAGCGCGCGCAGGGGATATGGTCGCAAGCGCAGGTGCAAACGAAGACGACGACTCACTTGAGGTCTTCGGGCGACGGCAGCTTCTCCGGCTCTTCCTCGAGGAACGCCTGCAACAGCTTGTCGCCGAGGTGCTCCTGGCAGTACTTGGCCAGCTTGACCTGCTGCGGGATGCTGCAGTGGTTCTCAAACGACAGGATCACGGGGTAGGGCGAGCTCTCAAAAGCATATTTGCCTGCGACGGGACGAACATGGGGGTGAGACACGCCGAGATACAGCACAGCGGAAATACAACACAGTGGAGGTACAGCACAGCGAGGGAGAACGAGGAAATTTGGACGGGGACGTGAGACCGCGAAACCAACAAAGTGGCGGGCAAGCCACGAGTGGACGCACAAGCCCCAGCACGTGACTGATGTCCCACCGATTGCGCGAATGACGTCCTCGAACTTGATTTTCGTGGTGAGCGTGTGCCCATGGTAAATAATGGGCTCGCCGTCGTCGCCGTCCCAGCAATCGAGCTCAACGCAGCGGCAGCCGGATTGGAGGACCTGCAGTGGAGAAGAGCAGTCAGCGTACTGCTGTATCGCCCACATACACAACAGACTCACCGCACACACAGAACACGCACGCACGTCGCACGAAGCAAACAATAGCAAGCACGGACAGCTTAGGTACTACCACGCACAGACGTACACAGCACGCACGGACAGCTTAGGCACTACCACGCACATAAGCCATAGAGAAAGCGGGCATTGACCTACACCCAGCAACAGCAGAAAACCAACCTGAATGTACATTTCGACCGCCGATTCGCCGCGCAGCTGGTGGCCGGTGAGGTATCTGCAGGGTCCCAAGGCAGTGGGCGTCAGAGAAGAATGTAAGTCGCACCCCGACGTTCAAAAAACGAATGGAAAGGAACGTATACGGCACAAAGCGCGACGCGACGAGCACGCGTCGGAGAAGTAGCAAGAGGGGCGCGCGACACTCACGTGTTGTGGCTCGACGCGATAAAGTAGTGGCTCATGGGCTGCGACATGTCCTGGTAGACGGTGCGGTGGAGGGGCTTGATGACCGAGTTCTCCTTGCTCATCAGGTACTTCGTGAAGCCGTCCAGCGAGAGGTAGTTCTGGTCGAGCAGCGACGGCGTGCTCTCAAACTTCTGGATAATCTTGGCGACGTGCGCCTCGGTAAGGTCGACGCCCGCGCCCTGCGCGCCCTTGAGGAACATCATAAACTGCTGCGCAGTCATGTACGGCCGGTTGCCCGACGTGTACTGGACGAAGATGTTGTGGATGTCGGTGCGCTTGTTGACGTGGTTGTAGATGGTCGAGAAGCGCTCAAAGGGGAACTCCTCAGGTTTGTACGACGCAGACTTCGAGTACTGGATGCCGACGAGCTCAAACGCGTGCTTGACGTCCGCCTTCTTCTCCTTGCCGAAGAGGTTGATGAGGTTCTTCATCGCAAAGCAGTCGTTCTTCTCGTCGTAGAGCTTCAGGTACTGCTTCTTGAGCCACGTCATCGTGGGGTCGGCGAGCTGCTTGCGCGCGACCTGGCTCAACGCGCCCAGGCCCGTCACCCATAACTGTTGTGTCGTTTGTGTGTGTGTGCGTGTGTGATATGCGAAACGGGCCGTAAGAAACCGTCTACAGCAACATTGCGAGAGACACACAAGCAGCAGTCGCGCACAATACAAATTCCAGAGGCATTCGCCCAATCGCCCGACACGCGCACACACGACGCACCTTGAACGTGTGCTCCGACGACGCGACGAGGTTGATAAAGTTGACGTCCATGAGGTGCGACCCGTGCACAATCGAAAAGCAGAGGTTGTCCGTGGCGATGTTGTACTTCTCCGCGAGCCTTTGGGAGCAGGACAAAGCACACAAAGAGAGTTACGCACGGCCCAGGGTGCTAATACGTGGTCACGCAACCCAGTGCGAGCAGAACATTGGCCAGCGAATTTCGTTGAAATGATGGCACTCTCACACACACGTGGCACACGTCGACAAGATCGAAGGGTTCCGCACTCACTTTCGGAGCTTCTGCGGCTTCCCGAGGCGAATTTCCTTGATTCTCGACACCTCCACTGCAGCCGCAAATTGGAGAGTTCGTCAAACACAACACATCGACAACAGCATGTGTTCGCTTGCGCACGTGTGGTATGTGCGTGCATGCGCGATCCATCCACAAAGAGACGTGTGTGTCGTGCGTGCGCGCATCGATCGACAGAGATTCGTGTGTGGTAGTTTGCGCGATCGATCCACAGAGACACGCACCCGAACCCTTGTCCGACTTTTCGTTGAGCCGCTTGTGCGCCAGTCGCCACTGGACGAGGTGGTTGTAGGCGTCAATCTTGAGCGTGTACATCTGGGGCTTCTGGTTCTCGCTCCATTTGAGGAACATGCCGCCCTGCCGCATCGCCGCGAGGCACTTGTCCGGCGAGTACGCGTCGTCCCCAGGCCCCGTCGCCTTCTTCACCTTGAGCTCGTCGAGATCGTACACCGACGACATCGAGTGCCGCGGGCCTTCGTTGATGACCGCATCCTCCTCTGTGTGGGCGCAGCGCGTGCGAGCGCAGACCGTCAGGGCAGAGTCATTCACACAAAACACACACATTACAGTCACGCGCAAAAACACACACACACGCACGCACACACGCACACCCACGCGGGCGCATGAGACAAAGAGTCATTCACACGAACACACGCATTACACGCACGCACACACGCACGCAGAAGAACACATACGCGCGCACACGCACGCACAAGAAAACGGCTCACAACCGCAGCACATAACACGCACCGACAGACTTGCGTCGGAAGAACGACTTCTTCTTCTTCTTCTCGTCGGGCGTTGACGCCGCGCTCATTTTTCAGCCGGCGGCCTGGGACGCGCAATCGCACGCGATCAACCGAGAGAACAATCAAACACGAGCGAACAATCACCCGCAGACAGAGAGGAGACAACAATTGACTTGAGCGGGAAATAGTAGCAAGAAAGAGCAAGCGAAACGGCACGTGACAAAGGGACAGCGATGCTGCGAATGAATGCAAGGCAATGTGGCGAATTGTGCGCGCCGTGCAACCGACGCGGAGAACGAGAGAGAGACCTCAGGGCATACAGGCAAAACGTACGGGTTAAACCCATCGGAGGGACAGCGAACGAGCGAGGAGGGAACGAGAAAATATGCACTGGCATTGGAGACGCGCCCACACACCACGCACCTCAACAATCCCTCACCTTACAAACGCCGCCCGCACCCACACAACCCTGCGGCGCCCCTTCGTGGAGCTTCGTCTCCGGCCCCGCACGGCCGTACGCGCAAAGGGCCGCCCCGCCGACTCCGCCGATGGAGTGGGGCGGCGCCCGCCCTCGCACGAGCGAAGAACAACAAGGATACTACAGTCCCCGAACACGATGCGCAATACAAATGACTTTTGCGATCCCTCTTCCAAGCACGCTCTCAGGATCGCCAGCGACCCGAAACAAAGCCGTCACAGAACGGGTCCGCTAAGAAAGAGAGAGAGAGAGAGAGAGAGAGAAGTGGCTATGCACCCTGCGTGTGACAAGGGGGCGGGGTCCGAAAGCGGACAATACAAAATCGCACTTATCGACTGAGTAGAGTTGAAAGTGAGCTAAAAGAAGGAGGAGGAGAAAACGCAATGACTCCGAGTAGGAGTGTGTGTGCGCGCGCTCGTGTGTGCGTGTGTGCGTGCGTGCGTGTGTGTGTGTGTGTTGACTTTGGACCGCATGTTTCAGCGACGATCGACCAAACGCCGTCCACACCAAAACACGCGGACTCCATCCGTGACATTAATTTGAAAATGGGCCGAAAAACGCGCACAATTTGCAGAATAAGTTGGGGAAAGATTTTCTCCCGACGGAAAAACAGCCTACTACCAAACAAGGCAAATCAGTGTCATGCACATTTATGGCTGTGGAGATCCAACAATACCCAATTAAAGATTTAAAGGATGTCCGGACACATTATGACACGGCCAATTTCTTGTAGCAGGCCAGGCTGCACAGCGACGCCCGCTCTTTCGGTGCTTCGTATCGCCTTGGTTGCACGCCACACACCGAGCACAAGCGACGCCCTGGGGGCCCACTGCAGGGTGAAGAAAGCAGGTGGGCCGTCAGGACATACTCTACTGAAAACGAGCCTGCTGAGGCGTCTTACCTCTTCGCCGGTACGGGCATGGAGAGGTCGCTGACTTCAAAATAGGACAGTGACTCGCCGTTGCGGTCAGATCGGAAGCGAATATGCGGCCCTTGCAGTTCGGTTGGACGTACCTGCAACAGAAACATGGCACACATCAGCGAACACTGAGATTGAAGAGCAGACGCCAACAACACATACCGACTTTTCCTCGCCACGTTGCTTCGTGGGTGCCTGCCGGTTGAGCAGTCGCTGCACGGTGAGGGTCTTGGCTTCTTCCAACTGTTGCTCGAGCACCATTTTGCGCTTGCGGGCGAGTTCTGATTTGCGCAGCTCTGCGCTCTCTCCGACGTCCTCGATCTTGCGCTTCTTGGGACGGTCTGGAAAGCAAAATTCGTCAAAGGGGGCCACGACAAACGCGCCGGACTCACACGCACATCGACAACTCACGCGCAAACGATTATGCACGGAAACACGCACACACTCCTTATAGCAGCAGGGATGGATGGCGTGACGGGCAGACCGGCACACAAGTGCACGCACCAGTGGGCAGCTCCAACAGTTCCTCCGCACCCCTCCGCCCTCTTAGCAATCGCCGACCCTGTCGTACGAAAATAAAAGAGAAGGGAACGTGAGTTAAATAGAGAGATGGAGCAGGCACGCAACAATTGCCGCAAGGCTATATCATCCGGGCGTGCTCACGCGCACACTGGCACAATACTCGCCTCCGGTAGTGCCTGCGCGCTCTCTCCCGTAACGTCGTCATCCTCGAGGCCCACGTTGACTTCGGAGGGCGACTCGCTGTCGTCTGCACTCGAATCAAACTCACTCCCCTCTCCTTCGTCATCTTCGTCTTCGGCGCTGTCGTCTGCGCTTTCCCCGTCGCCGTCGTCGTCACTCTCCATGCTCAAGCTATCGTCCACGTCGATCGACGCCTGTGCGAGCAGTCTCATGAGCTTCACACACAAAGATAACTGTCTCGCAAAGGCATGGTTAGAAACACACATCCGCATGCAGACACGCACGCGTCCTCACGCACGCGCGCACACAGACACAGACACACACATGTGCACACGCACACAAGCACACACACACACACACACACACACACACACACACACACACACACACACACACACACACACACACTCTACATGCACACAGACACACAGACACACACACACACACGTGCACAATAGTCATGCATATCACACCTCATCCTCCTCTGCTTCTTCCTCCTCTTCGTTCCGTCTAGCGCGCTTGCTGGGCGGAGGGCCATCACCCTTCTTCCCGACAGGACGCACTTGCGCAGCCTTCCCGCGCTTTGGCGCCGGTCGCTTCACCACCACCTCATCCACACTCGGCGTGTCTGCGCCGTCTGCGTCGACCGACGAAGCAACAGGGCTGACCATCAATTCCGCCACGCGTGCGGGGGCCTTTCCACGCCGATTCCCGCCTTTCTGCGCGACCGGCGCGGGCAATTCGCTTGGGCTCGCCTTGGGCGATTGACGCTGCGCACGCACAGGCCGACGCGACTGCACAGCGGGCGGCGGTGTCCCCGCAGCAGAGCCTGAGATGTCGAGGAGGCCGTCGGCATCGAGTCCCACATCGGCCGCGAGCGCACTCGCAGACGGCGCGAGAGACCGCTTCGATGCGCGCGTGTTGCGCGGTGCCGCGGATGCCCTTCCTTCAACGACAGCAACAGCGGCCACAGCGGCGCCCTTCTTAGAACCCGCGGACGCGTTCATGCGTGCCTGCGTGCCGCGCGCGCCCACAGCAGGCACTGGCGACACTTCTCCTTCGACGATGGCCACTGGGGCTGCCGGCGTCTTGTCCGCAGCGGGTGCAGCCGCGCCCCTCTTCGGACCCATGTCGAGTGTGGGAGAAGAGAGTGCGGCTATGTGTGTGTGCATAAACGTGCGTGCGTGCGAAAAATGGCGCTACAATTGTTGTTCGTTTTGAGCGTTGGCCCAGACAGACACGTGATGTGTAACATTGGTGTGACCTGTCGCAGTTCAAAGCGCCTCTCTCACCCAAGCACACCATCGGCCCCTCATGCGTCTTCCCGCGCATGCACTGCGTGTCTTGTGCGTGCCGTTTACTCGTGTTGGCCACATGACGCGCCGACACTTCACCGAGGGCATCCCGCTCTCGGCCAGCGACGGCGCGGTTGCGGCGGCAGTGGACGTGTGGGTTCGGCGCCCACACATCGCGCTCAAGTCGCTCGGCGGCGCTGTTGTGTTGCGCACATTCCCAAGTGTTCCTAGAGAGGGCGTTGAGGCCGTGCTTGTGGATGCGGCGAAGGGACTCGGCGAATGGATAGCGCAGTGCCGTGAGAGTGTGGCGCCCACGTGTGCGTCGGACGAAGGCGTCACGAACGAAGATGCCGCCCGCGCTGATGCAGAGGACGACGCAGCTGCGACACACGTCGCCCTCGAAGAGAATGTCGGGCACGGGGACGTAGCGGAGAACGAGTGCACTGTGATTATCCGTCGCGTGTTTCCCAGGTCCATGGGACGGTGCGTGCGCGTGCACGCGTGTGTGTATGTGTGTGTGTATATGTGTGTGCGTGTGTGCGTGTGTGTGTGTGCGTGTGTGTGTGTGTGTGTGTGTGTGCGTGTGTGTGTGTGTGTGTGTGTGTGTGTGTGTATGTGTGTGTGTGTGTGTGTGTGTGCGCGCGCGTGTGTGTGTGTGTGTTTGTGTGTGTGTCTGTGTGTCTGTGTCTGTGTGTCTGTGTGTGTGTGTGCGCGCGCTTGTGATGTGTCTGCATGACTGGGTGTCTTCTTGGGCCCAATCTCTGTAACCAACCAATGTTTGTGCTGTCGCCAGGTACGCTCCGACGCACGACGCCGTAGTCGTGGATCACGCGCGCACGTCCTTCACCTTCGTGTATCTCCCTTCGCCGACGATACCATCGACCGATGCGACCGCTTTGCCAGAGTGTCGATACCCCTGTGCCACGCGCTACGGCATCGAGTTTGTTCGCGACGAACCTCCCTCCATCACCACCACCGCCGATCGCGAGGGTCACTCTGCGGAGTGCGGCGACGCGCACGAGAGCGCCGGCGTGTTGCGCGCGTGGGCCGACGACGACGGCGCGACGGAGTTGGCGGGTTTCGAGTGGGTGTACAAGCGGCTTCTACCCCGCCTTGCATCGTGGGCCCGTGCACATGCACAGGCGGAGGCGCGGATGGCGCGGCCGTGGATGAAGTTTGAGCCTCTCGTCGATCCCGAGCTCTACGCTACCAAGTACAGCGAGCTAAAGGCGCGCCACGGGCAGTCGCTTGTGCGCGGGTGGACCGAAGTGACGGACCCCCAAAAGTTTGTGTTTGAGGACCTTGCGATCGCCGCGTATCTGCTGTGCCTGTGGGACGACGAGCGACGAAAGGGGCTCGTGCCTGACCGGCGGCAGACGTTTGTCGATCTCGGCTGCGGGAACGGATTGCTCGTGCACATTCTCGCGCTTGAGGGACACAGCGGGCGGGGGATCGACGTTCGCGCGCGAAAGATCTGGGAGCACTTTGGGTCCAACACGCGCCTCGAGGCCATTCCCTTCGATCCGTCGGAAGGGCGCTTTCCCGACGCCGACTGGATATTGGGCAACCACAGCGATGAGCTGACGCCGTGGATTTCGTACATTGCGGGGCGGTCGTCCGAAACGTGCCGTTATTTTGTGCTTCCGTGCTGTTTTTTCGAGTTTTACGGGCGGTTCGAGAGGAACGACGCGCGCCTGGGGCAGTATCGCACGTACCTAGAGTATGTGCGGTGGGTGGGGGAGGAGTGCGGGTTCGTCGTCGAGTCTGACGCCATGCGCATTCCCTCAACGAAGCGCATCTGCCAGGTTGGCCGGAGGAGAAAGTGAGTGGGTCGTCGGTCGCCGTGCACGCTACTTCCACTCCATGCGCTCATGTGTTGTACGGTGGACTGTCCAATTATTGTGTTGCCGTTCCGCATGGGGAGCTCGTTATAATATACCCTGCCGACGGTGCAGCTATCCAACCGAGAACGCTGCAGCTGCGTCTGCACGGCGAGAGGCCGTCCTCACTTCGAATGTCAACACGCACGCGCGGCCCTCTGGCGAATCGCACTTCAGCGTGCGGCCAAATGTGGAGCCTGTGCGCAACTGCACGCGCATGGACCCGACTGCCAAGGCCGCGATCATCCGCGCAATCGTTGCTGCGCTTATCGGGCGAGAACCGGCGCACGCACCGAACCAGCGCCCCTTGTGGCGACGAGGCGGTGGGTCTTTCGCGCCCCGCAGGTCCTGGCGAATGGGTTGGCCACTCCAGCAAAAATGACGCACACTCTCCCGATCCAGTCTCTACTCTCCCCTGGCGATCTTCTCATATTGTCTGTGACAGGGTCTCTTGCGCTATCGGAGGCTTCTGCGCTGCTCGATGCCAACCTCCTGCAGGCCATGAAGAGCGAATGCGGCGGCCTGCAAACTCTCCTCCGAAACCACCGCCACATATTTGTTGGTGGGGACATTGGCTGACATGAAGTCACATGTGCTCACGAGATCCGTTTTTTTGGACGCTTCTCATTCATGCTCTTGTTCCAACAAACAGTTGCGAACGGCTCCGTGTCTTTGCGCGACTACCGCGAGGGCGATGCCGGGCCACGCAAAAGGGCCAAGAAGGTCAAGAACCCCTCCGCCGCCAAGCCACACAGCGCCGGCGCATCCGAGAGCAGGTGGCCGTGCTGGTTTCACCACAATCACCCCGACGGATGTCCGCTGTCCGCTGAGGCGTGCGCAAATTCGCACGACTCGGAACCTCTTCAATGAATGGCTGCAGGCGAGACACGTGCTCCTGACCCAGTTGCGTGCCAGCCCGGCGTGACCCGCACAGTGTCGCCATGCGGGACGTTGCGCGCCACGTGCTCAGTGTCCAGAGAGCCAGTTGCCTGCCAACCGTGCGTTGTCAGCGAGACGCAAGGTGACCCGCACAGTGTGTAGTGACAACAAGGGAGGCGACATTGCCTAGCGACAGGCGTTTCGCGCTGTTTGGCGGGGAAACGTGCGGAGGGAACAAGGTAGCCCTGGCAACAGACACAGCATTCCACGCGTCATAAATTCCCGATCGATCCAACAGTAGGAAGGCGTTCCCACATGCTGGTGGACATTTACGGCAATAGAGTCAGGCGTAATCGCCTAAAATGGCCTTTTCATTGTTCTCCATTGTCCCGAAAAGTGCGCGGTTACCCACGAGAACTTCTCTAAATTAGGCAACTTCGCAAAGAGAAGCACTTAAAATTCCCAAATATGGTGCGCATGTCCATTTTCCCACACTCCCATTGGTCCTTTTTGAATTTTTGCTGCCATAACAACTGACCCTCACTACACGTCCTCCTTCCAAACTGACACACACCCGTGTAAACCGCCGTTCCTCTCGTCAACACTCCAATGTCCGCGTGCGCTTTCGGAGGGCGTGGCGGACGTAGCCATGGTAGTATTGCCGAGTGACACGGGCCTTTCGCTGTCGTCCGCGCGCGGCAACGCAGCGTAAGGTGGCAACCGCATCGTCAAATCACACCAACTTTCTTGCGATCAAAACACTGCACTCGCAACGCGCGGGCAAATTTGCAGCAGCAAACGGATCGCGTGCAACATACCCGAGGAACAGTCTGCGACTCGTACGGCGATATTACGCCCTCCATCGAACGTCAGCAACCGAACACGCGCAGTGCCTCCAGTCATGGAGGGCCACTTTAAGGCCGAGCCCGCGGCGCGTTCAGCGACCCCCTCTGATGCCCCCAAATATGCGCCCTCGGCAGCGGACCCCTCGCATCACCCCGGCGCCTTCCATGCCGTCAGCTACGACATGTCCCGTGCCGTGCCCTACACGTACGGCGGGGCTCCGGCGCAATGCACGTGCGGGTGTGCGGGCGACGGCAGCTACGGCGCGTACCCGGCGCATCCCCAGTACTGGGCGCAACCCACGGCATACCGCCCGTATGGTGGTGACGACGGCCACATGCATCCTTCAGCCTATCCGTACTTCTGCGCGCCGTACCCCGTCCACATGGAGTACGCCTGGGCGCCCGTCCCGCAACACGGCTACCCCTACGTCGAGGTGCCCATGGTGGCCCCTGCCCGCGGCGGACGTGCCGGCAAGTCGCGCGCCGTTTCGGCCACAAAGCCGCATCTCCGAAGGACGCACGTCAAAAAGGCTGCCGTGAAGAAGGCGCCGAGCGAGGCGTCGTCGCGTGCGAGCCCTCTCGACCAGCAACTCTCGTCGCCGCCGCACTCGCCCTCCAGCCTATCGTCCTCTGCCGCCGACTCTGAGCTGCGTGTGCCGCAACAAGGAAAGACGTCCAAGCGAAGCAAGCGCACAAGCGGCGAGCACTCGGAGGCGTCGAGCAAGTCGGGGTCCCCAGACCTTGCCCCGGAGACAAAGGGAGAACAGTCGGCCGCCGACCTCGCCGAGTTCTGCCTCAACCTCAGCGCGACGCGGTGCCACCTCCCGCGCATGGCCTTGTAGTTGGCGCATATGCACACATATGGCACACACCCAGCTCACACACACACACACACACCGCAGACACACACACACACACACACACACACGCACACGCACACAACACACAAAACAAACACACGGTATATAGCACACTCCGACCCTACGTCCGCGGCAGCGTCTCGCGTCCCCGCTCGCGTGTTCCTTTGATATTGCGTTTTCGCGCGCGTCTCTCGCCTGCGCAGCGCCAGTCTCTTTGAGAGGGAATGAAGGCACTGCACCCAAATTTGTGCTACCCGGCTCAGTTGCATGCAAGGGAAGGGGCGAGGGGGCTTAGCCTGTATCGCGCGCAGCATATTCTCTTGAAGCGAGAACAACACTCCTTCACTGCCCACGGCGAGAAGGTCGACTCGAATATTGTGGCGAAGGGTGCTTCCAGACTGCAACAGAACGCTCAGACATAGCTACAGTGAAGGCCAACTAGAGTGCCGCAGTGGATATGGGATTGTTTTTCCGCTACGGGAACGCCCACGATTCTTTTCTCCGTTTTTTAATTGTTTTGGCTTTTCACCTTTTTTCATCCATTTTTTTTTCCCAGCGAGAGCGCAAAGTCAGCGACAAGCGACGCAAACGAAAAACGACGACTAAGTACAAGAGAGAGGGAAAGACAACACATACATACACGTCCACCACGGGGCAACGTGAGAGACCGACGGCCAACGCAAGACGCACACTGCCTGTACACACAAAGCACCGAATAAACGGTCTCTCGGGCACGCAATCGCGAGCGCGCGGCGTCGTAAAGCGGTAGTATTTTTCGTTTTCGAACCGCAATTTTTTCGATTTTTTTGTTCCATTTTTCGAACGTAGTTTTTCGCCGAACGGAAGTAAAGATTGCCCTCGGGGGTGGCCACACCAAACACGCGCCGACTTCGTCTCGCAAACCTTGGGTATAACATCCGCACATCCACAACGATACGCGCTCCGCCGCAAAACAAACGGCGACCGCCTCACATCGCTGGCTCGAGATCCGCCAGGGCGTACTCGACGGCGCCGAGACACTCGCGCAGCCGCGCCGCGTCGCTCTCAGAAGACGCCGTGTTCACGAGCGCCCGCGCAGCCGCAGCCTGCGCCTCGTCTCCGCCGTTGAGTTCGTGGACTAGCACGGCGAGCGCGACTTGCGAGGGGCGAAAGTGGAGCAGCTCGTAGAAGCACGTGCACACGGCCAGCGACCGCGTCACGCGACGGAAGAACGCGTCGTCAATCGGGTCCTCGCACGTGCTGTAGCTCCGCACGCGAGGATTGGGGCGCACTCCGCCGAGCGCAAAAACGCGGGCGGCGTCGTCCGCGTCCGAGTCGTCCTCAGACTCACCGTCGGCGGCGATGGTCGCGCCTAGGGGCGGAGAGACGGACGCCGGACGGTCGAGAATGCCGTCCGCGGCAAGCGCGTCGCGGTACTGGCGGAGAAACGAGTAGGCCGTGACGGGGGTGACCTGCCACTCGAGCTTCGTGAGGACGATGCGCTCCATACGCTTGATGTCGGCCGCCGAGAAGGACCAGTTGGCGCAGTCGACGAGCTCCTGGAGGGTGGGCGCAATGTCCGACTCCTCGTGGACCTTCGCCGCGATGAGAAAGCAGCACACCGCGATCAGCTGGAGGTGCTTCGGCTGCACCTTCACCGTCGACAGAAAGCGGTCGAGGTAGTTGGCCGCGAGAAAGAACGTCTCCGGCGAGTACTCAAACTGCTCGTTGAGCTTGAGCAGCCACTCGACGACGTCGTCGCGCATGGCCTCGCGCACCTCACCGCGCTGCACGCGGTTCACGTAGTTCGCGCGCGGGAGGAAATTGCCTTCGGACGCGAGCGTCGACGAGAGACGGCGCATGACGGCCGCAGGGTTGAGAACGGCAGCGGACGCCATTCTTTCTTGACTCTCTTCAGCGAGCAGAGAGCGAGCGGAAGTAGAAACAAATCCGCAGAGCAAAACTTTCGGACGAACAAAAGACGATACGACGCGAGCGAACGGGCCGAACGCGTCGACGTGGAAGACAGGAGCTTGAGTTAAAACGACTTGAGGATGGCGTCCATTCCGGCCACTAGGCGGTTGGACGCAACGCGAAAACGCGCTGCTTGCTTAAAGGCACAGCATCCTCGAAAAGTAGAAAGATCGATGTTGAAGTTCGGGCGACCGAAATCACCGCCGTCGAATAGCAGTACAAAAGACAGACGAGAAAAAAGATAACGAAAGACGAAAACGCGCAAAGTTCGAGTAAAGCAAAGAAAGGAAGAAGAAAAATAGTCCGAGCCGTTTAAATCGAGGGAATAAACCAAAAACCGTAAAAAAAGTCAGAATTCAGAAAGCCCAAATCTGCATGCTGCGGCGGCCGATTTTTCACTGCGAAGCTTGCAAGTGTCCGACCAGACCCGTCAACAGCAGCGCCACTGTGGCGTTTGGGACTTGCCCAAAAACAAACTTCTTAACAGGCCATGGTGAAGAGCACGCCTGCGCGCGTGTGTGACGAGTTGAAGAGGTCGGGAGAGTCGAAATACTAAGACGCAAACACCCACAAAAGTGACGAAGGAACAAATGAGTCCTTTACGCCACCATTCTGTCGCCTGTAGCCGCACTGCCCACGCCGCAAGTCTCAAGTACCGTCAGCGGCGGGGGAGTGTGAGTCAGCGGTGTGCACGCGGGCAGCAGGGGTTGGGGACGAAAACAGCAGCACCAGTGGGCGCGCGCCTACGTCTGTGTGCGTGTGTGGTGTGTGTGTGCGTGTGTGTGCGTGTGTGTGTGTGTGTGTGTAAGTGCGCATTGGGTCGTGTCGCTCCACAACACAGCGATCACAAGGGAGAAATTATTTTTGGGAGGGTATTGCAAAATAATTAATTTTTGGGTCTTTTACCTTTTTGCTGATGGTGCGCGTGACCCGACAGGGCTTGGGTTGGTTTGTATGAAAAATGTACCAAAGCGCGCGAATTATGCAATTAATTTTTTTCCTGATAATTATTTATTTGATTAATTATTACATCGATGCGATAAATTGATATTTATTTGGTATGTGCGCGCCTCTTTTTTCTTTGAAAGAAAAAAAAAACGGCGCCAAAGGACTCTAAATTGAATTCATCCACGTAAAAGTGCGCATATTTCGCGAAGGAATTCACATTATTGTCCCGACAGCCAGCCTTTCACGACAAAGTGGCTGTTTTGTGCAATCCGATTGGCCGACGTCACTCAACGTGCACGAAAATGATATCACTCGCACTCCGCAAAATCTACTACACAGGATCAATTAGCAGATAATAACATTCTATCTACAACTGACCATTTGCTTTAATTTCCAAAAGTCTCTTAAAGTAATACACAGTTTTTCTGCCAATCCGGTGCCACCGATGATCCCCGTGACCGAGATTGCTTGACGACGTCACAATGACGAGGGTGTGTGGGTCTTCGAAGAACAATCCAAACTTCCGCTGTTTCCTTCTCTCTCCTCCAGCATTGCGCCTGGCACCCCACAGAACACATACGAAGGCGTCGGGGGTGACGTTGCGGTTGTATCTTGGGGCGGCTGTGGATTCTCCGTCACGTTCCCCATCAACATCCTTCTTCAAAGTTCCGCCGCCAAAAAATTTGAACCAATAATTAACAGATTGCGGCTTCGCCTTTATATCAGCTTCCAATGAGCAACTGCATGTCGTGAAGAGTCAGTTTTCCCTCCGTTTTGAAGCGGTTGAGTTCGTGCAGCAGCGCGTGGATTTGTTTCAGTGCCGACCCCAGTTGGCGCAGCGACAGCACGAGCATGCTGAAATACTCGACGTCCTCGGTCGAGTAGGCAGACTCGGTGTGCCGCAACAACTGATGCGCCCGAATCGCAGCCAAAATCGCGTCGTCAATCTCAGTGCACTGGAAACAAAATAATGGAAGAATGTGTCAGCAGCCGCCAGCGTACACAACAACTCATAGATTGCAACAAAACTCACCAGCCCCGTTAGTTCGTCCAAATTGGCCTTGCCGCGAACGACGCCCGCCGCGCGCTGAAGGAAGCTGACAACCGGGCGACGCACGGCGTTGAGCAACGGCATGTGCTCCGTCGCAAAGGGGGACGACGACTCCATCGATTGGAGGGGATAGTACATGGTCATCGAGATGTAGAACATACGGCGCGAGTACTTGAGGAGCGCACCGAAGACCTCGCCCGGAAAACGGAACGGATAGCGCAGCCCCAACTCGCCCTGCGCGGACGGCAACAGCGTCTTCTCGAGGTCCAGCCTCTTTCCCATCTTGCGAAGGCGCTTGTAGACTTCCGCTCGTCGCTCGCTGAACGCCTTGCGCTGCTGGTCGTCGGCCGCGACGTGAATGCTCATTTCGGACGGGCGCTGGTGCGCGCGCACGTGCTCGCGCAATTCCGCCTTCGCCGCTGCCCCGTCGCTCGCAACGGTCTTCGCAGCGCCAAAGGCGGCGAGGCCAACAAGATCGTCGATGAGGACGGCAAGGTCTGTCCAGCAGCCAGCCATGCCGCCCACAAAACGCGAGCGCGCGCGGACGGGGAAGATGAACAGGCTGCACGCGAGTCCGATTGCGGCGCCTGATGTGTCGTGCGTGCAGTGAAACAGTGACAGAGGATTAGAGATGCATCAGCTCCCAACGATTACAAAGGGTCGCTGCATGTGCACAGTCTGCTTATGCACGTGAAAGGCGCTTGGACGATTGCCGGCGAGTGCACAGCTGCACGCAACCCACCGATAACGATGGTGAGCGTTCGGAAAATGCCGAACTTGAGGACGTCATTCGAGCCGCTGACGTACGTTCCCAGGGCGACCATGGGCCCGGTGACGAGCGCGAGCGAGTAAAAGTATTGCATTTTCGGGTAAACCCACCGGCAGTACTGCATTACAAAGCAGAAAATCGCCAGCGAGCTGACCATGAGGTAGGGCTTGTACGTCTCGCAGTCGAGGCAGCGGTCGCTCCCGGTTTCGAGAACCATGACGAGAATGACGAAGCCAACCACTGCGCCGAGGGCCGTTCCCAGAATTCTGTGCGACAAGAGAATTGAGGGGTCGAGCTATGGTGACGATGCACGCGACCACAACAACGCTTGCCTCTAGATTGAAGAAGACATTGCACAAACACACCGCACACATCCACAAGGTCGATGAATTGCACACCGCGCAGAACGTAAAGGGGGG
>CALSCQ010001736.1:0-11887 GCA_943704525.1 Pigoraptor vietnamica | reverse complement strand
CGGACGGAGACGCGTGTCACAAGGGGTCGGAGCAGCAGGTAAACCGGTCGGTCGCAATTCACTTTGTGTGCGACGAGACGGTGGATGGGCCCGGGGCGCCGGTGTTCCAGCAGGAGGCGAAGGACGTGTGCCAGTATCAGCTCGAGTGGCGGACAAAGTACGCGTGCGCGACGGCGGGCGGGTTCGAGTGCGAGGCGATTGATCTGGTGACGCAGGACGAGTACGATCTGTCTGCGCTGTCGAAGGCGTCCGGGGGATGGGATGTGGTGGACACGACGGGGCAGGGGTACCGGTTCAAACTGAACATGTGCCGGTCGCTGGGGAAGATTGCGGGGACGACTTGCCCGTGGGGTGCGGGCGTGTGCGGGAATAAGACAGGGACGTTCATGAACGTGGACTTGGGAAAGCCGAGTGCGCCGGTTGCGCGTGATGGCGTCGTGACGGTCACGTTTGAGAACGGCGCGACATGCCCCGACGACGATACGGCGACAGCACGCTCTGTCGTGACGCTGACGTGCAAGCCCGGAATCGGCGTTCCCAAGTTTGTTGGCGTCGACGACTGCACGTACAACTTTGAGTGGGAGACGAGCGCCGCGTGCATCGTGGGCGGTCCGGTCACTGGTGACGGGTGCTCGGTGACGGACGCCGTTTCTGGCGTGTCGTATGACCTGAGCTCGCTGCGGCGTCACGCGGGCGTGGACAAGAAGGACTACACGGTGGCGGCGGGCGATTACACGTACGAGTTCAACATATGCGCGGGGTTGATCGACGACACGTCGTGCGGCGCAACGCCGGGCGCGGGCGCGTGCCAACACGCCGAGGGCCGCTTTGACCACACGATTGGCCTCTGGAACGACGGCCCCGAGCTGCGCGACGGCGAGCTGTACCTCGTCTACACGGATGGGGACGCGTGTCACGTGGGATCGGAGACTCAAGTGAACCGGTCGGTCGAGTTTCACTTTGTGTGCGACGCGGCCGCGGGCGTCGGGGAGCCCATTCTCGTGACGGAGAAGCGCGACGTGTGCCAGTACCAGTTTGAGTGGCGCACATCCGCCGCGTGCGGACAGGGTGTGGGGGTGGAGTGCGTCGCCGAGGACGACCTGACCGGAGTGCAGTACGATCTCTCCCGCCTTGCGAACGCAACTGGCGGATGGAATGTCATTGACGCGACGGGCGGCGGTGCGCGGCTAAAGATGAACCTCTGCCGCCCACTCGGCCGCAACGCAGTGGCCGGGTGCGCGCCCACCGCGGGCATCTGCGGTTCGGCGTTTGGAAACAGTGCGGTCAACTTTGGGCGGCCGATGGACATTAGCGCGCGTGACGGGACTGTTGTTGTGCGGTACGAGGACGGGTCGGGATGCCCCACGGACCCGTCGGACACGATCGACACGGTGGTGTCGCTCACGTGCCGCCGGGGGTCGCTTGGCGTGCCAAAGTTCCTCGGTATCAACAACTGCCTCGCGCGCTTTGCGTGGGAGACGGAGGCCGCATGCCCCGTCGCCGCTCCGGATGTCGGGACGGGCTGCATGGTGACGGACAGCGAGTCGGGTGCCGTGTTCGATCTCGGCGGCCTGCGCATGGTGCGCGGCGGCACATACACGGTCACTGCGGGCGGGTTCTCGTACGCGCTCAACGTGTGCGGCGCCGTCCCCCGAACCGGGCCGTGCGGCGTCTATGGTACGGCGGGCGGCTGTCAGACGGACCTGCGGACGGGCGTGCAGCACATGCTCGGCAACTACAACGACGCGCCGGTGCTGTTGGACGGCGAGCTGTATCTCATCTACCGCGGCGGGGAGCCGTGTCACCGGGGCACCGCGCGCGAGACAAACCGCACGATGACGATCCACTTTGTGTGCGACCCGACTGCGCGTCCGGACACGATGCCCGTGTTTGTAAACGAGTCGCGCGAGGTCTGCCAGTACGATTTCGAGTGGCGCACGCGGCTCGGGTGCGCCGTGGACGCGGACTTTGAGTGCTCGGTGACGGACGCCGCGCGCGGCCTCCAGTATGACCTCTCCGACCTCACGCGCGACGACGACGAGGCCAATTGGCGCGGCAACAGCCCGTCGGATGCGTCGGTCGTGTTTGAGCTCAACGTGTGCCGCAGCCTCAGCAAGCTCGATGCCGGCAGCTGTCCCCCTGGCAGCGGCCTGTGCGTGCGGAAGCAGTCGGTCGCGTTCTCGCTCGGCCGGCCGACGGCGCCCGTGCTCGATGCGGACGGTTCGCTGACGATGGTGTTTGACACGCCCGAGGACTGCCCCTTTGGAGAGTACGACGCCTACGCCGCTGTCAAGTTTGGGTGCCTGCCGGGCGACGTGGGGCGGCCCGTGATCGTCGCGTCCGACAACCCGTGCTCGTTTGAGTTCCTGTGGATGACGTCGAGCGCGTGCCCCGTGCAAGCGCCGGTCGAGGGGGACGACTGCGCCGTGCGCGACCCCAAGACGGGCGCGCTCCTGGACCTCTCCCTGCTGCGGTCGGCGGCGCACGACATTGAGCTGTCGGCCAATGGCTTCGTTTATCACATCAACGTGTGCGGTCCGCTCGTGGACGCGACGAACTGCCCCGCACAGTACACGCAGCGCGACGGGGCGACGATGGGCGCGTGCCAGTCTGTGTCCGGACACCCCGAGCTGTCCAAGTCCATGGGCATGTTCTCGACCAAGCCCGTGATTGAGGACGGCGTGCTCGTGCTCGACTACGAGGGGGGGACGCCGTGCCACTCGGCAAAGTACAACCGCTCGATGCGCATCGAGTTCACGTGCGACCACGCGAGCGAGGGGCGGCCGGTGTTTGTGCGGGAGACGTCCGACTGCCAGTACGTCTTCGCGTGGGCCACGTCCGCCGCGTGCGTCTCGCGGCAGTTTGAGTCCGAGTGCGTGTACGAGGACGACGCCACGGGCGATCTCTACGACTTTTCGCCGCTGTCGCGCCTGTCTGACCCGTGGAGCGTGTTCGACAAGGCCTCTGGCCTGACGTATGCCATTAACGTGTGCCGGCCCACGCTCTCCCCTGGATGCCCCGCGTCGTCGGGCGCGTGCATCACCACGTCGAACGCCAACAAGGACCTCGGCGTCGCGTCGTCCAATTTCGTCCGCGACGGTGCGTATTGTGACTCTCGCCGCCGCCCTTGTGTGTTGTCTGGTTTTGCGTGACTGCCGTCTTTCGCTCTATCGACATCGCGCTGCGACGTCAACTGACGTCTCCCACTGACAATCGCCGTGCGTGTGCCACCGCAGGGGAAATTATCCAGTTAATCTATGAGAATGGCGCGCTGTGCGATCACCAGCGCAAGCAAACCACGACGTCCATCGACTTTATTTGCAAGAAGGGCGAGCTCGGTGCGCCCGTGTTTGTGGATATGGGCGAGGACGGCTGCACCTATTCCTTCCGCTGGGAGACGGCGGCCGCGTGCCCGTACACGACGCGGTGGGTGCTGTTTGCGTGCTGCCCTTCCTCCTGTGTGTGCGCACTTACTTGTCTCACTGTTTCTGTGCGCCCTCTCACGTGACTAATTGCTCTTTCTGCGTCCAGGGAGGTCACCGGCGCATCGTGCAAAGTGCAAGACCCCACATCCAAGAACACGTTTGATCTCTCGTCCCTCCACGTGAGCGGGTGAGTGTGCTTCACGCGCGGCACAGGGCCCTTGTCGCCCCTTCGCTTTGCTGATGGCTTCGCAATCGGCGCAGGTACTCCTCGACCTTCCTTGGGAACGACGGGTACACGTACGCCATCAACCTTTGCGGCGACGTGCGCGTGGCTGGCAAGACGGTTTCGAGCGGCATTGGCGCTGTCAGGGTGCCGTCCGTCGGATCCGCACTTGTCCCCATCGGCGCATCCTCGTCCGCGCCCATTGTGTCGGGTGCGTGCTTTCCCTGTTCGGTGACCAGCAACGCCGTCGTTAACAGGAGTCCACGCACGTCCGTGTTTGGGTTGTCACGCATTCGTGTTTGGGTTAGGTGTAGCAGAAGTCCACGCGCGTCCGAGTGGCTCAATTCACTTTGCTGACGTGAGCTTCGCGTGCAGACGACCGCCTGATGATGAACCTCCCGGCGCAAGGCACGGCCGCGTGTGTCGCGGGTGGGCCCCTCAGCTCGTCCCTCGTCTACTTTGAATGCGACGCGACGGCGACGAAGCAGGTCTGTGCCCCCCCCGCGGGCACCAGTGTGCACCATGCACTCGTCGCTGTGCGTGCAAGTGCCCGTATTGACAGTTCCTTCTGCGCAGGGTGTTGTTTCCCTCGAGTATGTGTCGTCCCGGTGCCACCACGTGTTCCTGTGGAGGACGGCGGCCGCGTGCAGGCAAGTGATGATCGGATTTGCGGCTGCTACATTCTCTGCCTAACGTTACACCAATGTAACTCTTTCTGTGCTATTGGACTGACACCTATCGACCCTTTTGCTTTGCAGCGGGAGCCCCATCCCCAACCCCACGCCGACCCCAATCAACGGCGGCGGCGGCGACAACGGCGTCAATTTGGCCGCCATCATCGGCACTGTGCTAGGCGTGCTCGCCTTCCTCGCACTCGTGTACCTCCTGCGCTCGCCCACACGACGGTACGGCGCCTGCAGTCTCTCTTACACACAGCATTTGCCCTGTTATCTCCCTCAGACGCTCACGCAGTGCACACATGCACACATCGATGTTCATGCTCAATTGACCCACCCACCCTGCACAACGCTTCGTTCAATAGGGCGCGGGTTGCGGCGTGCCTCTGCAGGCCGTGTCGGTTCATCTCGGCGCGGTTGAGTCGGGCTCGGCGGAGTCCTGACCTCGAGTCGCTGCTGGACGGCGACGACGACGACGACGAACTCCTTGCTCTGTAGCGCTGTGGCCGGGTGCTAGTGGCGGGTGGCAGCGTGCGGCGTGCGAATACACGTGTACATTTTGTGAGAAGAGCCGCGCGACGCAAAGCACTTGCATCATGCAAGGGAGCGGGGAGCGGGACACATCGAGGCATTGGGTGTGCAGGCTTTAGTGTCGGGCACGCATGGACCGCACAGCCGCGCACACTGCGCTCAGATGATGTCGAGGACCTTCTTGAGCTGCATCACAAGCACCCAGTCTTCCTTGGTCATCTCGTCGCGGAAGTAGTCCTTCAGCACGTTGATCGACTCGCGCGTAATCTGCAGCAGAGGCCATTGCACGCACGCGCAGTGAGCGACGGAGCGACTCTTAAAACTGGTGTGGGATCCATTGCGGGCAGGCGCAGTGAGAGAGCGACGGAGCGATTCAACTGACACGTGAAACGGACGCCAAACTCCATACGCGAAAATGCACGCCAGGGCGAGAATGCGTAACGGGCGAGAATGCGTAACAGGGCGCACGCAACAGCCGACGGACCTTGCTGGCGAGCTCGTCGTTCTCGTCAAAGTGGCGGCCCATAAGCTTGGGTGCGTCTGCGCCCGTGTGCAATATCTTGACGCACACCTCGGCGCCCTTCCGCGCCTCCTCGACCGCCTTGTGGTCTCGCTCGATACCGCCGACAGTCCCAATCTCAACGCGCTGCGGTCAGAGGGGAAGAGGTCAGCACGACAGAACGAAGGGCCGCGCACGCGAAGTATTGGTGGTGCTACGAGGACGGCGAGAGACACGAAAGACACCCCACGCCACAAAGAATGCGGCCGTCGCAACACCCACATCTTTGGAGGGAACGCAGATGGGCGTGCCGTTGCGCAGGACGCCGTCGACGACCTGGACGCCGATGACGATGGGGTCTCGCTTGTTGAAGATGAATTGGGGGAGGATTTTGAGGCGGCAGGGGAAGACGGCCTGGCTGCGGTGCTCCTCCTTCTGAATGCGCTTGAGCTCCTGCGCGTGGGCCAACGGCCATGGCGTCAGCACGCAGCCCACATTGCTCGCACTCGAGACGGCAATAACCAAAAAAAAAAACTCAACACGAGCAGCCATCGTTATCCAACATTACGTGAACAACGCGACCCGCGCGCAGACGACAGCCGCCGCACAGCCCACCTCGATGTAGGCGGTGAACGAGTCGAAGAGGTGGTAGATAATGTCCGCGCTGAAGATGCGGATGCCGAGCTCGTCGGCCATTTCGCGCGCGTCCTTATCGATCTTGACGTCAAATGCCATCATGACGGCATACCTAAGGGACGGGGCGTCAGCTACTGTACAGCCACAAATCGTCACGCAACGCCAGCGGGTGAGAGAGATCGACCCACTTTCGGTCGTGCTCGAGCTGCACAGACGCCTTGATGATGTCACGCTTGTGGACGGGCCCGATGTTCACAATGGACACCTGCGAGTGCCGTGCGACGAGAGGCGACCGGTGTCAGAGCAGGCCACAGGCGAAGGCAGGGCGTTACAACAACGCGGCTGCTGGGCGTGTTACAACAGCGGAGTGCCCACAAAGGGAGGGCGCACTGACCGGGATCTTCGACGTGTTGAGGAAGTCCATAAGGGCCTCGAGCGATCCGAGCGTGGACGCCTGCACAGCCACGCCGCGGTCGACCGTCTTGATGCTCTGCAGCGCACCCTCCAGCTCCTTCTGCGCCTCTTCCTGCAGGCATGACAGACGAACAATCGTCAGCCGCGACGCCACTTGGAATGGCAGTACACAAAGAAGAGTAGTGAGGGAGCGCCCACCTTCAGCGCGGGGATTTCGTCCTCGTTTTTGGCAACGAAGATCTGGGTGCCCGCGACCACCGTGTCGAGGTGCTTGGCAAGAATCTTCACGCCCTGCGCCGCATACACCTCCTTGTGCTGCTGGTATTGGTTCTGCGCCCACGTGACATCCCGGATCAACACGGCGGCTCAAAGAGTCCCGCTCAACTCGCACACACCAATTGGCTACCGACGGAGGAGAAGAAGGCTGCAAATTGGGCTCGACGTAAACGCACCTTCACGCGGAGCTCCCTCAGCGGCTGCGGCATCAGCAGCGCCTTGATCTGCGTGACGACAGGCCCGTCCGTGCCACAAAGCACAATCGTGTTGCCCTCGCGGAGACACCCTTGCGAGATGATCACGTCGATTGTCGTCCCAAGCCCAGACACCACCTTGACCTGCGGCGTAACAAAGCAGCGATGTCAGCGGCGCTTTCCTTGAACGAAATTGCGTGAGCAGAATCGACGGCAATTGCGTCGCGTGACGGCGTGCAGAGCGATGCGTGCACAAGCGGATGCGTGCGCACCTCGAGCACTGTGCACTGGACATCGTCGACAAACGCGAGGCGCTCCGCCATCATCTTCTGTGTGAGCTGCACGAGCAGCATGAGGAGGTCCGGAATGCCCTCGCCCGTGTGCGCCGACGTGGGAACGAGCGAGACGTACTTTCGGAAGTCCTTGTTCTCGTAATACAGACACGCGTTGAGCCCCTGCGGAGCCGCAACATGAGCCCCGTCAACCGATTGTTGCACAAACCGCACACATTCAGACACGACACACGCGCACTCACAAGCACCACAGTGACGCGCATACGAACACGCACACGCCCGTAGGTAAACACAGGCACACGCACAGACACACGCACAGACACAGGCACACGCACACGCAACACACACAACAAACCTGCTCCGCAAAGGCAGTGATGGCCGCCTTGGACCTCTCTCCAAACTCCATGAGCACGTTCTTCTTCTGCTGCGCCAGCGACTCTTGGACGGGCATCCACGGCGTCGCCTTCCAGTCGTAGATGCGGTCAATCTGATGGATTGATAAAGTAGGTGAAAAGGGGGATGAGAACAGGTTACCAATCACACACAAACACAAACACGCACACAAACACGCACACACACACACACACACACACACAGACACACAATGCCCGCCCCGTTCGCATCCCCTTTCGGCGCCCAACCGCACCTTGTTGAGGGCCACGATGAACGGCGTCTTGTGCCGCTTGAGGAGGTTAATCGACTCGATCGTCTGCGGCTCCAGGCCGTGCATAATGTCGACGACAAGGATCGCAATGTCGCAGAGGGACGAACCGCGCGTGCGGAGGTTGCTGAACGACTCGTGCCCGGGCGTGTCGATGATGAGCAGACCGGGTACCATGATGTCAGAGTCGAATTTCTGTGGCGGAGGGTCAAAGGCGTAAGGGCGACGGACCACGCGAAGTGCACAACAATCATCGAAAACGGGAGTGGGTGCGAGGGAAACAAGGACTGCCCCAAGCAGGACCCATGCCTTTTGACCTCGACACAGTGACAGCAAGCACACAACCCACGTCCTTCAACTTGGACGTCTGCTCGGCGATCGTCTCAATGGGAAAGTACGACGCGCCAATCTGCTGCGTGATGCCTCCGGCCTCGCCACCCTGCACGTTCGTCTGGCGGATCTTGTCCAACAGCTTTGTCTTGCCCGTGTCCACGTGACCCAGCACGCAGCAAATGGGCGACCGCAGCCGGTCCTTCGGTCGCGACGCAGGCGGGGCGTGCGTTGGAGCGTGCGTTCGTCGCGCGCTTTCAGCGTCAGCACCGCCGTCTGCGCCGTCAGCCGCCCCCTCGCCCTCGCTCTCCTCGCCCCCACTCTCGGACGTCTTCTCCCACGTCTCATCAACGTCGTCCTCGTGCGCGGCTGCCGGTGCAGCGCCGTCCGCACCCTCGGCAGTTGTCTTTGCGTCGCCCTCCGCAGCGACCTTGGCACCGGGCTGCGGCGCCTTCTTCTTCTTCGTGTAAACGACCTTCTGCTTCTTTGGCGCCGCTTCCTCGCCCTCCTCGTGGGTACCCGTGGGCACTTGGATGCCTGAAGTTTCGTGCGACAATTAGCGCATGTGCCCAAGTGCAAGCACAGATCCGAAATAAAATCGCAAATCGCACACACACACACGGCACCACTCGAGATGGGACGCCGACATTTCGTACTCAGGCCACGTGCACAGCCACAAGCACCCACCCTGCGCGCGCATCGCCTCGAGCGCCGCCTGTGCGCGTGCCAGCTTCTCCTTGTCGCTCTTCGACAGCAGCTTGCCCTCCTTCCTCAACCGCTCCTTCTTCTCCTGTGGACGCAGGAGGGCAGCGTCAGCGTGACGTCATGCAGGATTCGACGCCACATGCGTCGGTGTACAGAGCCTTTCGCACCTTCTCCTTCTCCTTCTAGCATGCCACATTCACCAGTCCACAACCCCACACAACAGCCCACCTTCTCCTTCTCCTTCTTGCGGCGCTTGCGCTCCTCCTCCAGCCGCGCCTCTTCCTCGCGACGCCGCTCCTCCTCCTCGAGCGCGCGCTGTCGCTCGAGTGCCTCCTGCCGCTGTCGCTCCTCCTCCAACTTGAGCGCCTGCAGGGCCTCCTGCATCTTGCGCACGGCGGCCGAGGGCTTCTTCTCGTCCTTCTTCTCGCCCGCCTTCTTCTTCTTCTTCTTCTTCTTCTTGTCGCCACCCGCGCCCTCGTCCTCCTCCCCACTGTCCTCCTCCTCCTCGCCAGCAGCAGGCGCAGCGGCGGGGGCGGCGTCCTTTGCCGCGGGGGCCGCTTCTTTAGGCGCGGGGGCAGCCGGTTTCGCCGCGGGGGCAGCCTCCTTCGCCGCGGGGGCAGCCTCCTTGGCCGCTGCAGGGGCATCCTTCACCGACGGCGCCTTCCCCTCCGACTTCGCGGGCGCTTTGCCAGCGTCGCCCTTTTTCGCGCCCTTGTCGGCAACCGGCGCATCCGAGTGGCCAGCATCCTCCTTCGCCTTGTTGTTGGCGGGCTTCTTCTTCCCGCCCTTTGCCGGCTTGTCGTCGTCGTCGGCGTCCTCAGGCGCCTTCTCACCGGCATCGCCCTCTTTCTGTTCCTTCTGTTTCCCCCCCTGCTTCTTCTTCCCGCCCTTCGCTGGCTTGTCCGCTTCGTCGTTATCAACTTCTGCGAGCGCCTTTTCAATGTCGTACATGTCGTCGTCGTCATCATCTCCCGCCTTTTTCTTGTCCTTGCGACCCATCTTCAGCGTGCGGCAGCCAGTGCCACGGCAGGAGCGAGTGCGATGCAGAAATACGAGACTCCGTGGGACCTCTTATTCCTTTCGTCTGCCGTGCTTTAATGTGCGATTCACGGCTACGTTCGTGTGCGTTGTGCAAGTGGTCGGCGCACGTGTCACCCCGGTGGTGCGTCAGAAGTGCGTCATCATCAAAGTAACAGCGTTTTCAACAAGATCACGTGGTCTCGCAATCAAGCGAGATAGCGGCTGAATTTGAGTGAGTGAGGAATGCGAGCAAGTTCAAGTGGAACAACCGCGGGCTCAAAAGGCACATCAGCGAGGGTCCTTCGCCTCGTCCCTCTTGCAGCCATGGTGAAGAAGGGGATAGAGATATTCGCGCGCATTAAGCCGACGAAGCACGCGTACAATGGTTTCCAGATTGAGGAGCCCGGGGAGCTGTCGACGGACACGCAGTCGACGCGCATCCAGTTCACCGTCAAGAAGGACGCCTCCGAGGGCGTGGTAAACAACAAGAAGGAGACGTACAAGTTCAAGTTCAACCACATATTCCGGCAGGATGCGACGCAGGACCAGGTCTTTGACGTCATGGCGAAGAAGGTCATCCTCTCGGTGCTCCAGGGGTACAACGGCACCATCTTCGCCTACGGGCAGACGGGGTCGGGAAAGACGTGAGTGACTTGCCGCTCTCTCACTCTCTGCGCAGCAAACAAGTACTTAGTGCGCGCGAGTGACTGTGCCTTGCTAGTCGCACACAGGCGGTCTCACTGCTGTTACGCGACTGTGACTGTGTTTTGCACCCGCACACCGGGGGTCTCACTGTTTGTTACGCGGCTGCGACTGTGCCTTGCAGTCGCACACAGGCGATCTCACTGCTGTTACGCTCACTGTTGTGACGCTCCTGCATCTCCCACAGGTTCACGATCACGGGCGGGGCTGAGCGCTATGCCGACCGCGGCATCATTCCACGCTCCCTGTCGTTCATCTTCAGCGAGTTTGCAAAGCGTACGAATATGGTCTTCACGGCGCACGTGTCGTACATGGAGATTTACAACGACAACGGTGGGCGTGCATGACTTTTATTTTTCTGGTCCCAATTTTCTGGAGTCGCATGTTCGTACGACGATTGCGTGAGTAGTGTTGTAGCGCAGTGACTTAGGTCGATGTTTCTGCGCAGGGTACGATTTGCTCGACCCCAACCACGAGATTAAGGACATTGAGGACCTTCCGAAGGTCGTGTTGATGGAGGACGAGTCCGGTGCGGTGACGCTCAAGAACCTGTCGACGATGCAGGCGTCGTCCGAGGAAGAGGCGCTGAACCTGCTCTTCATGGGCGACACGAACCGCATGATTGCAGAGACGCCGATGAACATGGCGTCCTCGCGATCGCACTGCATCTTCACCGTCTACATTTCGTCACGCGAGGCGCACTCGGAGGTGCGTGGAGTGTGTTGGCAGCGCCTGCATGTGCGCTGCCGTTTGTGTGTCTGGGATGCGATGCGCGCTGTCGTGGGGACAGTAGGGGTCTGGGATGCGATGCACAGTCCTGGGGACAGTAGGGGTCTGCGATGCGATGCGCGCAGTGGGGACAATAGGGGTCTGCGGGTGTGTGTTCGATTCGCGACATCGGCAGTGCTGGGTTTGGGCTGCACAGCGATAGAGTGGCGCGCGATGTTCATACGGCTGTGCCTCAGGTACTGCGGCGGTCCAAGTTGCACCTCGTGGACCTCGCGGGTTCCGAGCGCGTGGGAAAGACGAACGTGAAGGACAAGCTGCTCAGCGAGGCCAAGTACATCAACCTGTGGGTGCGCCCGTCACGCGTGCGTGGTGTGGGATGCCATGCGACTGCGTGTGTGTGTGTGTCTGTGTGTGTGTGTGTGTGTGTGTGTGTGTGTGTGTGTGTGTGTGTGTGTGTGTGTGTGTGTATGTGTGTGTGTGTGTGCGCGCGTGCGTGTGCGTGTGCGTGTGCTTGTGTGTGTGCCTTCGTTGACCCTACCCCTGTTTCACAGTTCGTTGCACTACCTCGAGCA
>CALSCQ010001735.1:0-16652 GCA_943704525.1 Pigoraptor vietnamica | reverse complement strand
CACACACACACACACACACACACACACACACACACACACACACACACACACACACACACACACACACACACACACACACACACACACACACACACACACACACACACACACAGCAAGCGCAGCCCTACCGGAGGGCCAACGCCAATATTAGAATGATGATCACGACAAGAATGGCTACTCCAATCGCGATTTTCCTCTGCGCAATTGCAGTGTGAAAGTGAGCTCAGAAGCAGTTACGAAGGAGAGCGCACAGGCGCCCCTATGAATAGGTCTAAGGAGACATAGCGCACATGCACAAGTATACACTCGGAAGTACCCGCACGCGAGCATTCCCACACACATAAATACGCACGCGTTCTAGCCCACGGGCGTCTCACCTTTCTAAACTTCTTCTGCTCCTTATGGGCGACCTGCGTCTGGTCCGCACTCTCCTCAATGTAGATCGCGGCCGTCGCCACGTTGTCCAATATCGAGTCCACTTTCTTTCCGTGCGCGTCGATTATCATGGCCATGTCAAGAAAGAGCGTGTGCAATTCCTGCGTGCGCGCGTGTGAACGGGGACCGCATATGAGCACGAGGCTTTGGAAAACGCACAAGCGAATTCGTATGGCGTGGGAGGCTGTGCGTCAAGACACTCCGCGTGCGCATTACCTTGAGGCTCTCTTCCAATCGCTCCAGGTCCTTCTGTCGGTCCTGCGCATCCTCCAGCGCCTTTCTTGCTTCCACGAGGGACGTCGACATTACCTATGGCAAGACAACGCACGCGCAAACAAGGGTGTGCAGGCGCCGTCAGCGATGAAAGGAAATCGCAACCCGCCAACTCCGCGTGCTTTCCACGCCATGCATCCCACGTGGGCCGAGCACACGAGATTCGCTAGACAAAGACATATCGCATTACCACTATCATCCCATCCAAATGAAATCGCTCGCACGCACGCACGCACTCACACACAACAAGCTCACCTGCCGTGCGAAGATATTGCCGTTCTTCGTGCTCCCCATGGCCGTCTCGATCTCTTCTTCGGTGGCGTCTGGCTTTGCAATCTTGTACTGCCGCTTGATGCGGTCCTTGCTCTTCTCCTTGAAGTCGAGCTGGAGGTCGTTGTACTCGCTCATCACCGCCACAAACTGGCGCGTCAGTTGTGTTTGCTGCGGCGGGAAAGGTGCGTGCCCAGGTGCGTTCGAGTGAGTTGCAACGGAACAATAATAGAAAGGACAGGCAGGAACGTACACAGGTATGCAAGCATGCACCCAACCATGCGCACCTGCGTGTCGCGTATTCTGAGGTCTGGAGGGAGGGTTGTCTTGGACAGGTCTGCGTCCGATGGTGGCGGAAGGCCCAATCTGCTGGCCTGCTCGGTCGCATACTTCTTTATGGACTCCTTGTTCTGATTGTCGAGGTCTGTGGGCGAGAAAGCGAGTGAGAAAGCGGCACAAGTAAACATGCACACGGACGCACACGGACGCACACACACTAAGCCAAACACGAGCACATGCACACGCACACACGCACACACGCACACACGCACACACGCACATGTACACGCACGCCAGACGCACCCTTCAGCTGTATCCGAATACCATTCGCAAGCAGCTGAATCTCGGTCGTTAATCGCTCCACATCCGCGTGAATTGCTGCAGTATTTACGCACGTCAAACTCACCGCACACTTACACGGCAAAAAAAGTACAAGCGTGCAGTTCGAAAGGATACGACAAAAGTGCGTTCCGATATTGCAAAACGACCACAAAACGCCCACTCACCCTTCGCGCCCGCCTCAGAGTAGGCTGTGAGCGACGCCGCGTGCTTTTCTGCGAGTTCTTGCACGCGCTTTTCGATGCCTTGCACATTCCCTTTGATCTCTTTAATCTGATCGCAAGCGAAACGAGGTGCGCTGTTCAGTAAATGACGTCGAATGGAATAGCATAATAAGAAAGTCACTGTGCTCGGAGAGGAAGAAACGCTTCGGGAGTTGCATTCTCAAAGATACATGCTACTTACGACATGCAACTGACACATACGCGGTGTATGTGTGTGTGTGTGTGTGTGTGTGTGTGTGTGTGTGTGTGTGTGTGTGTGTGTGTGTGTGTGTGTGTGTGTGTGTGTGTGTGTGTGTGTGTGTGTGTGTGTGTGTGTGTGTGTGTGCGTGCATGTGTGTGTGTGTGTGTGGAGTGGCAGAAGGGTACAATCGCTTTAAGGCACCCACCAGGTACAGAAAACTGCCCATGTAGTTGGCCTCTTCCGGCGGCACCACCACTTCCTCAGAGCCCACATTGCCGCAGTCAGCCTGCAACGACCGACCAACGGCGTGAGTTGGCGAGTCCCTCTCGATCGAGAGATAATGCACAGCACGCGACGACGTGATCTTACAACGAATTGACAGCTCAAAAGTTACGGTCAATGCAACGCGATAACGATATCTGCGCACGTTCACGATTCACTCTAGTCTGCGACAGGCAATTTCACCACACACCGCTGCAATTTTGAGCTCTTTCAGCCGATCACGCATTTTCGGCTACCCAAGGAGGCGTGCCTTGGTCGCACGCGCACAAAGCACTCAACGAGTGACTATCGCACATGCATCACTGCCAGCGCTCTTGAGTACACGAAAGGGAAGTGCCGGATTTTGCCAGAAAGCCGAAGTCCAACACAACTTTGCGCTGCCGTTGTGTTGCAAAGCACAGTGTCTCGTGTCAGCGAATGAACGGTGGCGAAGGGAATAGACGAGAGACGACAATGGAGGACGACTCGCTGAGATAATCGCCGACTCAGCCTGTCACCGCGGAAAAGCCACCATGACCTCATTCTAAATTTAATTAGCCGGAATGAGTTTTACGACGAACTCTTTTATTGCGTAACCACCCTAATTTACCCTCGTTTTTTTCAAATTTACCCACATTGAAATTTACGATCGTAAAAAATATGGGCGCCAACCCAATTTGAACTGGCGAACTGTGTCGTCAATGAGGAGTACTCTTCCACGTTCATGTTATTGTCATTTCCATTGCTAAGGTTTCGGTGTATTGCGAAGTGAGGGAGGAGACTGCTTGTGCTGTGCTGAGCCCTCTTAGCGCGCGGCACTATGGCGGCCACTCTCCAAGATGCCCTCGAGCTCGTCACGCTCGAACATGAGACGTCCGAATACGCGCGCACGGCCGCGACAACGCACCGCGTGTGCGCACAGTTGAGGGAGCGCCGACAACTCCTCGCGCAGAAGCAGGCGCTCCGCCAGCGACGCGAGGCGCAGTTGGATCAGCATCGATCCACCATGTGGATGCAGCACGTCCGCGACGTTGCCCTTGCCGAGCGCGCGGCGCGCAAGAGGAACGCGTACATTCGCGCGGAATTCGATCGTGTCCGAGAGCTCGTCAATGCATACGCGCTTGGGTACAGAAGGGATCCGCGGGCCGTGCGTCACGCCATGGACGTCGACTTTGCGCCGATGGGCAACCATGTTCCGCCTCCGGAGCTTGGGATGGCACAGGACGCCGTGGAAGCGCAAAACTTGCGCCGACTCGAGGCACTCGACGGCCAGCTCCGCGAGATTCGCACTCGCATGCAAGATAGGCTCGCGGCGCACGTGCGAGAGGAACAGCGGATGCACGGACGCGCCGAGAAATCTGCCTTCGAGTCTCCTGCGGACGCTGCAAGTGAACTGCGCGCTGCAACGGCCGCGCCGAACGCAGGATCGCGCCCTGCCACTGGCGATACGCCGTTGCGTGCGGCTGTGGCTGCACGCCCCTCTGAGGGTGCCCCGTCCAATCTCTCTCGCCAGCCCTCCCAGCCGCACGAACCCCTCGCGGCGAGCGGGGAACGTCGCGCACCCGGGCCCACTGAGAGCGGCGGAAGCGACAAGTTTTTTGCTGCCCGTGGCGATGCTTTGGGGATTGGTCTTGGCAGCGGAAGCCGCCCAACAGTCTCTCTCTCATCGTACACGACGGCTCTCCAGAGTCCCTCTGGCGTTTCCGTCGCTTCGGACGTGTTGCGACCTCCAGTCGCCCCAACAGCGACAGCGCCTCCAATGCCGACTGTGGGCCGCGCGGACAAGGTTGATGCGCCCGTCGCCGCGGCCGCGCGCGAAGGGCCTGCGCGGGTTGAAGCTTCTGCTGTGCCCGCCGCGCCAGAGCTGGTGAAGGTGCACATCTCTGGCTTGAATTCCCTTTACATGCGATTTCGTCATGAATTTAGACGACCGTGGGCATTCGTTTTCCGTCGTGTGTATGTTGCGTGATTCATGGTGGAAGTGACCTCTTAAACTCCCTTTATGTCGACATGCAGAGCGGTTCGCTGCTGTCGGTATCCTCGCACGGTTCTGCGCGTCAAGCGGTCCCTTCGACTGCGCCCTCCGCAAAGCCATCCGCTGCGGCAGAGCCGGACGTCGTGTCCATGGCATCCTCGTACGAGTCACCGCCGACATCACCCCCGAGCGAGCGCATCATTGTGCCACACGCGCAGGCGGAGAGCATCCCCGCGCCCACAATAGCGCCTGCGCTCTCCTCTGCTTCTATCAAGTCCACCACATCCACAGCGTCCAACAAGTCCGGCGTCGTCGACGCGGCAAAGATCGACGCCGCGCGTGCCACTGCGCCCGCACAAAAGCCAGTCGACGTCCCCTCGGCGACCGCGCCTTCTGCTGCCGTCTCCGGCACTAAACCTCCCGCTGCTGCACCTGCAGTGCCGGAACCCGGGCCCACTGCCCCTCCGGCCGCTGCGGCGCCCACCAAGACGCCATCGCTCGCCATTGTGGGTGCCGGGACTCCCAGCCAGCACGAGTCGGACGACAGCGACTTTGACGATGTGTTTGGGGCGCCTAAAGAATCAGCGAAGCCGGCCGCTGCACCGGCACCGAAACCTGTCGTGACATCGCGGGCTCCGCTCTCGCCGAAGGCGTTTGCTGCACTGTTGCGTGCGGTGGAGGATGCGGTGCCGGAGGACGCGGCGACGCTGTACAGGCGCCCCTGCGACGACGACGTGCACCAGAGCATCGTTAAGTGGGTGGCTGCTTTTCCGAGCGACTGTCGCTCATGGTGGATCTCACGCGCTGTAGCTCTTCTGACCGTGTTGCTCTACTGGTGCGCCTTGTTATTGTGCCTGACCATTCCATTTTCGTCACGCTGCCCAGAATGGCCTCGAGCGGACAGAGCTTGGGCGTGTGGGACCCTGACTTTGTGAGCCATGTCGTCAAGGAGGAGCTGGCGTTCTTCTGCGCGGACGGCGGTAAGTCTCCCCTCTCCTTTCTTTCCTTGCAGTATATCTGTTGTGGAGTATGTGCGTCCGTGCGCCGTGCGTGCATGCGCGTATGGTTACCCGCTGACGGCCCATTTACCGCCAGCAATCGTTCCCGCGGAGTTCCTCGATGGTAACCCAATCACAAACGAGGATATATCGCAGAATCTCTCTGGCGATGGCGTCGGTGGGTGCGCAACATATTCTAATGCGCCCGTCATTGTGACATGTCTGCCCAGACCGATTACATTCGCGCCCACATATTGGATACCGCAAATGTCGACTACTGTCACCACTCACACTATTGACGTCCTCAGGGTACTGGCTCGAGCTGGTCACACACTGGCAGCGCCTCACCATCCAGGGCCTTGTTGAGCCGGAGGACATTGCGTCCGTCTTTGCGCCGCTCATTCTGCCCGAGGGAATGGACACGCCCGTGAATGTCGCTGTGGTGGGTGCCGATCGCCTTTCCCTTTGAGTTGAATGCCTTGTAACTCGCACTTGCGAGCGTCATGGTGCGTTCTGCTTATGCCACTGTCTCGCAGCTGTCGGACCTCATCGTTGCGCTTGCGACCGATCCAAAGGCTCGCGATACACTAAAGAAGGACCAGAAGTGTGAGTGACCGCTGCGATTCGACATGGTGTGTGTGTGTGTGTGTGTGTGTGTGTGTGTGTGTGTGTTGCGTGTGTGGGTTGTTGTGTCTGTGTGTGTGTGTGTGTGGTGTGTGTGTGTGGGTGTTGTTGTGTCTGTGTGCGCGTGCGAGCGTGCGGGCGTGCCTGCTTGTTTTAAATCACTTCAATACTTGTCTCCGTTGCAGCGTCGATGGTGTCGGCCATTTCCGACGATGAGGAGCTTTCGATCACAATGACGGAACAGTCACAGTTGCCCTCCGCCAATCCGCAACCCACGCCGTGAGTATCACGTGCTGTTGCTTTCCTACTGGTGCTCTCATGGGACGGTCAGATAGACATTCGCTTGACTCCAAACTTATGTCCGCATGACGATTCCCATACAGCGGCGCGGCATCTGCGCCGCGTTCGAACGCGCCCGCTGCGCGGGACGACGACGTTCTCGAGGAAGAGCTGTCCGAATCGACACTCTCGAACATGTCCGTGGACGACAGGCCTGCGACGGCGTCGTCACGTGACGTGTCGGAGAGCAAGAAGCCCGCGCCGCTCGAGCGGGGGAAATCGATGCCCGCCAAACTCGGGTGGGTGATGGCCGTTGCGGCACACATCGTTTTGTGCGATGAGGGATGGATGGAGTCCTGCTGTGAGCTATGGGCGTGCTTATGAGAGCCTGAGCCCTTTTCATGTACGCTTTCATATCCTGTGAAGCCAGTAGTTGTCATTAATGCGACCAACCGAACCCACCCATGCCATCATAGCACTTAACGCACCTTTTCTCTCGACAGCGCATCGGAGCCCAAGCCCGCGCCCGTCGTGCGCCGCGCATCCGGGTCGGCCATTCTCAGCAAGCACTTGCGCCTCGACGACTCAGACAGCGAACCAGAGGGCGACGATGCGTTTGGGGGGGAGATCGACAAGACGGGGTATCACGTGAGCAAGAGCGACGACGAGTTCTCGTTCTAGGGTCAGCATAAGGGGGGGATGTCCGTGTTAGTCGCAGTTAATTTGGCGCAGTAGTGCGCACACGCGCGGGTTTGCGTGTGTGCATGTGTGTGTGTTCATATAAGTATGTGAAATTTGTGTGCGCCACGCTAAAACGCAGCGAAAACTCAAGTACTTGTATTTGACGCCGGACGCCGCACGACGCACGCACGCACGCAAGCAACGCAAGCACGCGCTTACGCAGACAGCAAACACACACAAAAACAGCAGTAGAGCGTCGATGGCACTTCATCACATATACAATACGCCAACGACAACCGCTCACTCACAGGAAGATTCGATGTGTTTGTCGGAGGGTCAGTGATGTCCGACACACGGGGCACTTGCGCGTCGACCGAATCGCGCGCTGGATGCACTCCTCGCAGAACACGTGACCGCACGTTGTCGACGTCAGGTCCTTGGCCGTGTCCATGCATACGGCGCACACGATGGCCTTCGGCGCACCCGGCGCGCCCTCACTCGCGGCCTCTCCGGACGCGCTTCCCTGCGGGGCGGCGACGGGGTTGGACGACAGTCCGCGCTCCTCGTTCGCCTTCCTCACGTGATCCGGCACGGGTGCCGCCGAGGGAAGGGGCTCGTCGTAGACGGAAGGGCCGGCGTCGTGTGTGTGGCCGTGCCCGTGGCCCAAGAAGTGGTAGAGGGGGTCCAGAAAGCCTGCATGATGAACACACAATCAGAATTTCGCGGAACACCGAAATGAAAATGGAATGCATCAGAGCTCAAAGGAAGGGTGGGCAACGAACGGCTGGTGGCGATCGCACAGGTGCGACGAAACTCACTCTGCAGAAAATGCCCGATTGCCAAGCGCGAAGGTTGTCGATTTTTGGGTGAGAGAGACAAAACGAGAGCGTCAGTTCACGAAATGCACAACGACAGAACCACAACAACGCCAAGCGACACTCACCCCGAGAAAGTGCTCCGTGTGCCGGTGGCTGAACACGTGGTGGAACAGCCCAAACGAGTGCGCCGGCGGGGCGGGCGGCACGTATCGCGGCGGGGGCGGCGGCAAGCGAGGTCTCGCCAGGGACGCGAGCACGGCGGGGTCCGTGAGATCCATGAAATTCTCGGGCGGGCGAGGAGGCGCCGCGCGTGGGACGGTGCGATTTGTCGGCGGTGTTGGCACGGTGAGGTCGATCACGGGCCCTGTGCGTGGTCGCTTGGCTGCGCGGACGCCAGCAACGCGATTAGAGAGCGATTGCGAAACGCCCATGTACAGAGGCGATAGGCCAAAACACCAAAGTCCATAGCACTCGTTCATGGGATAATGCGCTCAACTCGTCCGAAGCAAACACACGCGCGCACACTATGCAATGAAATGGACGACAAACGACAAAGAGGAAGGCGAGGGTGCACATACCTGGACGACCGGCGTTTGTAGACGACTCGGATGCGTCCCTTCCGGCGATTTCGTGCGCCCTCTTCCTCCCATTCCTCTGCGAACTGCTTCCGTTCCCAGTCTCTCGTTGTGGGGTGCTCGGCCCAGACCCGATATGCGACGACGGCGCCACCACAGAAACCACATCACTGTCGTCCTCGCTCTCAATGACGTGCACGGGTGGGTACACGGCCGCGGGGGGCGCATAATCGCTGTCCGTCGCAGAGCTGTCCTCGACAATTCCGACAGTCTCCACAACTTCGTGGGCATCTTGTTCGGGTCCCGCGGGCGACGCCATTCCGCCGCTCCACGCGCCCTCGGAGGACGCCCCTTCTCCTTGCTCGTACTCTTCTTCGCTGTCAGGTTCGAAATCGTCGTCCGAAAACCAGTCCCACGGATTTACGACGTCGCTGCTGTCGGCTTCCATGTCCGCACAGCAGCGACGCACGCTAGGCGCGAAGCGCACGTACGCGCCGGGATAATCTTCATGCGCCGTATGTGTAAAAAGTGGGACGACCGAGGTGCGAAACAGGGAAGATAACTCGAGTCGACGAAGAAATGAACGCCGCCAAAAAAAAAGGCGGGGAAAAAAAGCGCACAAAGGCAATGGCCTTTCGGGTCAACACGCCACGACAGAGATTTCAAAGCGCGGCAAAAGAAAAAGAGGACTTTTAGCCGTTCAAAAATCGCGATTTTCAAAAGGTTTGTCGAAATACCTCTGCGCACATTGTTCGCCAGCGAACATGCACGGGCGTCTGAATGTGGGCGAGAGTGAGGGTTAGGAGCCCTCCGATGATGGCGCGAGTGTGGCGCAGGGTGGGTGTTTCGTGCGCGCCGGAAAATTCGATGACGATTTTTGGCTGTAACGGACTTTCCTTCGCGTGTAACGCCATCCACGCACGTGACGCACACGCAATCGCTCAATTCATTTTCCCTTTCCCGTACGCTCAAGCGCACACTGACGCTTAAAACTCGCAACCATGTCTCATCACATTATCGTGTACGGCGGAGCGGGTCCTTTGGGGAAGACAGCGCCGTGCGTGGGAGGGTGCGCCGATTTGTCGGCGGTGTTGGCACAGCATCGGGGTGGTCGCTTGGCTGCGAGTACGCCAACAATGCGATTAGAAATCGATTGTGCACGAACGCGTGGACAGAAGCTGACAGCCGCAATAACTTGGATTGCAGCCGGCGATAGCACCGGAGTCGCATTGAAACGCATCCAAAGCCACCGGCGCACGCACGCGTTACGCGGGAAAAACAGGATGAGAAGAGCAAAGACAAAGAAGAGAGGGCCCTACCTGCACCACTAGCGTTCGTTGACGACACGGACGTCCTTCCAACCATATCGTCGTGCGCCCTCTTCCTCCCCTTTGGAGGCGGAGTCAGTTCCGCGGGGGAGGTGGCGACACGTGTGCGACTTGTCGGCGGTGTTGGCACGGTGAGATCGGGGCCTGTGCCTGGTCGCTTGGGAGCTGTTTCCAGGCGTGTGTTGCGCCCTCGACACACTCCCAACACTCGACGGTTGCGCCCACCTCGGCCCACTCCCAACGGTCGACGGATGCGTCCTCGCGATTGGCCCACTCCCAACGGTCGACGGTTGCGTCCGCGCGATTGGCGCACTCCCAACCCTCGACGGTTGCGTCCTCGCGATCGGCCCACTCCCAATGGTCGACGGTTGTGTCCACCTCGGCCCACTCCCAACACTCGACGGTTGCGTCCTCGCGATCGGCCCACTCCCAACGGTCGACGGTTGTGTCCACCTCGGCCCACTCCCAACGGTCGACGGTTGCGTCCACCTCGGCCCACTCCCAACACTCGACGGTTGCGTCCTCGTGATCGGCCCAGTCCCAAAAGTCGACGGTACGTGCACGGGGTGGTACTCGGCGGCAGGCGCAGAATAATCATCAGAGTCGTATTCGATTATTCCGCTGGTCTCCACAGGCGTGTCGTGTTCGATTATCCCGACAGTCTCCGCAGGCGTGTCGTATTCGATTATTCCGACAGTCTCGTGCGTGTCGTGTTCGATAATTCCGCTGGTCTCCCAATCTTGTTCGTGCCCGTCGCTCCACGCGCCCTCGGACGCTTGATCGTACGCATCGTACTCATCGTCATGGTCGTAATTGTCGTCCGAAAATTCGTCCCATGGGTCGGAATCCATGTCCGTACGGCAGCGGTCGCACGCCTCAGTACGCCGGCGGCGCGCGGGATTAACGGGGTTATGTAAAAAGTGTAAACTGCGGTGTGAAACAGAGCAGGCAAAAAGGAAAGAGAACGGAAAAGTGACGGTCTCTCTGAGTCAACGACGATAGAGATTTCAAAGCGACAAAGAGAGTGGAACTTCAAAGTCGCGCACAGGTTGTTTACTGTCTTATCTAAGTGCATCTGAATGTGGTCGAGGGTGAGGGTTAGAAGCTATTTCGAGAGTAACGTCACGTTACGACATCAACCACGTGACGCGTACGCCCCCTGCCGTGCGTGCTTCACGGCTTCATTTTCTCTTCACGCTGTTGGGCTCAAGCGCACACAGACACGCAGACACACTCGAAAGACTCGCAGCAATGTCTCAGCACGTCATCGTGTACGGCGGCCGCGGCGCACTCGGCTCGACCATCGTCTCCTTCTTCCGCTCCAAGAGCTGGGTGCGTGGGAGTGGCTTTTCATGTGACGGAGGCTCTCGAGTGCCTGCTTTGACTTCAACGACTGCGTAGTCGTGGAATTTAGAGTGTTAGGGCTCAATAGTCCTGTGTGTCACTGTTGGATGGCCGCGGTTGTGTATTGGTCGAGGTGCCTAATGTTTCAATGTGTCCGCGCTCCTTTAGCATGTGACGTCCATCGACCTCGTGGCGAACGACGAGGCAAACGCGAACGTCGTGCTTGGCGCCAACGACGGTTTCGAGCAGCAGGCGAAGGCGGTGCGTGCGGGGCTGCGCGTGATTTAGTTGCATTGAAACAGGCCGCTGAAGTCTGTTCTCGTGTGTCGTCGCCAGGTCGATGACAGCCTCGCGAACATCCTCAAGGGGACGAAGGTTGATGCCGTGCTCTGCGTGGCGGGTGGTTGGGCTGGCGGCAATGCGGCGTCGCCTGGTGAGTACTGAGAAGTTTGTGCGGGCACATGCATGTGTTTGTGTGTGTGTGTGTGTGTGCATGTGTGTGTGCATGTGTGTGTGTGTGCATGTGTGTGTGTGTGCATGTGTGTGTGTGTGTGCATCCATACTGAGCACTGTCACACGCCAATCAGACCTCGTGAAGAACACGGAGCTCATGATCAAGCAGAGCGTGTGGACGTCGGTTATCTCCGCTCAGATTGCGTCCCGTTTCCTTGCCCCGTGAGTAGTGCGTCGTACCACGCCCGCGTCGCGTGTATGCGTGTTCGTGTGTGTGCGTATGTGCTGCATCTCTGAAGCTGCGCGCGTGACTCGCGTTTGTGTTACGTCTGTGTAGTGTACGAGTGTGCATCGACACGAGTCTTCGCTCATCGTCCGCTCTTGCAGCAATGGCTTTCTTGCGCTCACCGGCGCCCAGCCCGCGCTCCACGGCACGCCCGGTGCGTCCTCTCACTTTGCACACTCGCCTTCGTTCTCCCACTATGCTTCGCCACCAGTCGCCATGTGTGTCAATGATGAGACATATGTCGTCGTGGCTTCATTTCAGCGAGGGTGTATCACATATGCACTCCACTGTCGAATCTTACTCCTTATAGTCTCCCCGCCCTCCTTCTCCCCTTCCTTCCCTTCCTCTCTTCGTCGCCAACTCACGTGCGCGTTACTGTTGCAGGTATGATTGGGTACGGCCTTGCGAAGGGCGCCGTGCACCAGCTCGTGAAGAGCCTCGCGGCGCCCTCCGGCGGACTTCCCGCGGGCGCAGCCGTGCTCGCCGTTCTCCCGTGAGTGTGCAGCATGCGCAGGGAATGCTATTGCACGCGCCATGCGACGCACCTAGGGCGGCCTGTATTGTTTATATCCCCTTGCTCATCTTGCCTGTGTGTTTTTCGGTGGATGTCCACGCTTCCCTTTCGATTTCGCTCTTCTCCTTCTTGCGATGGCTGTGCGTCTCAACTCTCTTGCGCTCGCAGCGTGACAATCGACACGCCGATGAACCGCAAGTTCATGCCGGACTCGGACTTTGGCACGTGGACGCCCCGCGAGGAGCTCGCCAGGTTGGGGACCGCGCGCATGCATTATGTTTGCACTATTGGACGCGCCTGTGCCGACACTTTGAATCGCACGCATCGAGGGTTCGCGTTGGTGCCAGCAAGGCACTTCTTTTGAATGCGATTGTGTGAACTTTGATCTTTTTGTGACTTGTGCGTGTGATTTCGTGGCGAAGCGAATTCGGACGTCCGACTGCCTTATTCCCCTCAATGCCCTCTCCACCGCCGAGTAACGCGCTCCTTTTTCTGCAGCCAATTCTTTGCGTGGGCGTCCAAAGCGACGGCCGCACCCAACGGCGCGCTCCTCCAAGTGATCACGAAGCAGGGCGTCACCGTGTACGTGCCCACGGACTGAAGAGAGAGCCGTGCGACTTAGAAATCCACTCGTTTGAAAATGAAATGCGACAGTGAACAGTGTCTACAGTCAAATGAGGGCGGCACTGTCCCCAGCACTAGAAATATTCACGGCAAGTGTGTGTGTGCTTTTATGTAATTGAAGAGGTCTGCGCAACAACAGAATTCCTATGAACGAGACCCGTTCGTCAGTCGCAACGCGGCGTGGCGTGGTGTGCGCCATGCCCCTTTCGCCCACTACGCAAACTTGGCGAGATATTCCTTGACGGCGGCGTCGTCGTACGAAAAGTACTTGCCCGACCACTCCTTGGCCAGTTCAGCGTCCACCGACATGCGCGCGATGACCTCGGCGGGGACGAACGGCGAGAGCAGCTTGCCCTCCTCGTGCGCCGTCTTCATGAATGTGAGAACACCCGCGTCCATGGCGCCGGGGCCTGAGGCACACAGGGCGTCAAATGTCGATGAATTTATATTATGGGCGAGTGATTGTGAGAGTGTGGACACCAAGTGCGTGTGCACGTAATTCAGGCGTTGAGGGTCGCACGCGTGTTCATACAATCGAGGGTGCGCACTTACCCTTGCTGCGGACGTCGGCTTGCATGTCGGTTTCTGCGGTGCGTGAGCCCAAGGCATGAGACATGCCTTACGGAACTGACAAGATATTCACACGAATAGCACGCACGCGCATGCACACAAGCAGCATGCACCCTTTGTTTACAAACACCCACCGACAACGCCCGGTCGGAGAGCGACGGCAATGACGTCAGGCTCTTCCGTTGCGACGCACATCGTCAGCATGTTGAGCGCCGCTTTGGAGCTGCGTGAGCGTACGAGCAGTCGCATGCGTAGTTGTGTCACGAGACAATTGCAAGGTGAAGTGTTGCATGCAATTGGGCAGGGGTTCGACTAAGTGCGACATGATGACACACACACACATACACACACACACACACACTCTCTCTCTCTCTCTCTCACACACATCACACTCACATACACACACACACGCATACACACACACACACACACACACATACGCACACACACACACACACGCACACACACACACACACACACACAAGTGGGTACTCACGCGCAGTATGAGCTCCAGCCGGCATACGCGTGGGTCGCAGCGCCACTGCTGACGTTGACGATGCGGCCGCGAGTTTTGCGCAGTTCGGGGATGGCCAGCTGGCATCCGAACAGCGATTAAGTCAACGTATGCGTACAGATGTGAAGCGTGGTACGCGTCAAATGCAAAGTGCGGAGAAGGGCGCAATGTGGGAGAAAGAGTAGGCAGAAAGACAGGTTTGCATGCTGCATACACGTGTGAATCAATATGGTTTGACGATGGTCTTCACCAACCTGTGTGAGCACGAACGGCCCGCGGACGTTCACTTCGAGCGTGCGCGAAAACTCCATCGGGTTCGTGTCCACGATGCGCTTCACATCGCCCAGCACGCTGCTCACACGAGAGTCGCATCAGCGGTGATATGCTGTTATAGTGATGGCACCCTCTCGGTTGTGAGTGACAGATGACATGAATTGCATCGCGTGTGTTCCACTCACCCGGCGTTGTTGACGACAGCGTCGATGCGCCCAAAGCGAGACACGGCGGCATCCACGAGGCGCTTGCACACCTCGACATCAGACACATCGCCCGCAACGCACACGCGCGAGGAGGGATCGCCGCCAAGTTCGTCAGAGAGGCGCTTCAGATTGGCCTCGCTCACGCCACTGCGTGCGGATATCCGTCAGCGCGCAATGGATAGACATATTTGAACGACCATAACATTGAAGCAAACAGCTCTCCAAACGCCCGTCGACACAGCGATGAAGCAGAGACGACGTGAAGAGTGACAAGGGGCTCACTCCAGCACAGAGAAATGAAGAGCGTGACAAGGGGCTCACTTCAGCACAACAGAAACGAAGTGAAGAGCGTGACAAGGGACTCACTTAAGCACAACAGAAACGAAGTGAAGAGCGTGACAAGGGACTCACTTAAGCACAACAGAAACGAAGTGAAGAGCGTGACAAGGGACTCACTTAAGCACAAGGCGGGCGCCCAGTTGCGTGAGGCGAACGGCGCACGCGCGGCCAATACCACGCGAAGCACCCGTCACAATAACAACAGGCGACGAAGACGCCATCTTTACAGCTGCTCAAAAGTGTAATGAGAGAGATAAAAAGGCTCAGATTTCTTCTTTCGTTCGCTGGATGAAACTTATGCCATAACGCCGGCTGATTTCGCAACAAGGGCAATATTGTCCGGACGTCTTTGACCTTGTCTGGACCCTGCTGTGAGGGAAGCGTGATGTCATGTCTCAGCTGTCGATGCTGATGATTCATCATTTATCGTGTAGATTTCTGAGAAATACGTCGCATTAGCTTGCGCTTCAGAGGCGACCATGGCGGACGAGGACGATGCGCTCATGCCGCGCGCAATGTATGTGTCGGATGACGAAAACGACGACCTCGAAAGGCCGCCGGAGACGGGCGAGGAGTACATTCGTAGAGTGAGGTGAGTGGGGGCGCTCGATGTTCGTTACTTTGTTGTGTGTGTGCTGAAGCAACCATTTGTAATAACATTATATTCGCTGCGTCGCCGTGCGTCGCGCTCTCAGTGAATATTTTCTAGACATGCATGCGCCGTTTTCGGTCTGAATGTTGGGTATGCTTTTTTGCGCAGGCGCGAGGCGCTACAGTGCCCACAAGTCGTTGTGTCGACGATGGACACGAGCTCGTTTGGAACACGGCAAACTGTCAAAGTGCAAAATGTGAGTGCGTCGAACTGTTGTGTGACATGAGCGTGCGTACGGACAAGTGTTTGTGCGTGTTTTTGTGCGTTGTGATCCCTCACGTGTGATGCACGTGTTGGGTTCTCTCATACTCAATCTCATTACTCGACTGTCTCCCCGTGTTGGGTTCCCTCATACTCAATCGCAATGCTCGACTGCAGTCTCCAAGCTACCTCACTTCTCCCGAGGAGTACCTTCCCACGCGGCGCTGGCAGAATGAGGTCGTCTCTGCCTTTGCGAGAACTCGTCAGGTGCAGCGTGCGATTTCAAGCGTTGTTTGTGCATCCTTTCGCATCCGTGTGCCACCCTTTGCTTCCGTTGAGCGGCTAATATCCTAAGTTGACTCGTTGTCGTTGCATGCTAATCTCATGCTTGTTTTCTTCTCAGGCCGTGAGTCGGTACCGCGCGCAGCACCCCGACGTTGCTCCGACGGCCACCCTTCCCCCAGTAGAGGACATGCAGTCGTGGCGCGCCATATGCCTGCGCACGAAAGAGACGGACGTTCGTCCTCTTCTCAGCGTTGTCGCTAGCATGGAGCAGGTACCTCGCCCGCTGTTCTCTGCTGTTTCGTGTGCACGCACGGCCATACTTTCGTCAAACGACGTATGATATTCGTATTGTGAAAGTGTTTATCATAACTCGCAACTCGCGCTTTCCCAACGCAGCGGTTGATTCTGAAGCTGTTCAAGTTTAGCGACTTTTGGATGCAAGAAACGGGCGCTTTGAACCAGAGCCATGTGGGTGTCTGTCCTTTGGTGGCATGTTGTGACCCGCTGTGTCCTATTGTGGCCTCACAGTTCTGTGTACCGGGCGTTGGTTTGTGTGCGTTTGTTGCTGTGCCTCGCCAAGGGTTCAAATGTCCCATGCATATCTTCTGTCGTTAGAGGGATGTTGCTCTTCGTATGGACGTTTTGGAGGGTATCACTCTCACACACCTCCCCTAATGTCCGCAGGCCGAGTGGCTGTATGCGCTGCTCACGTGCACCGACAGACTTTTGACCGCCGATGCATGCGCTGCACTGCGACAACTCGCGCGGCGGTGTGCGATGATACGGTCCAAACTGGTGAGTGCGCGCTGTTTGGTGCGTGCTGATAATGTCTGCCTTCCCCGTTCCCCCCC
>CALSCQ010001734.1:0-20944 GCA_943704525.1 Pigoraptor vietnamica | reverse complement strand
AGAGAGAGAGAGAGAGAGAGAGAGAGAGAGAGAGAGAGAGAGAGAGAGAGAGAGAGAGAGAATATCTCGAGCTAAGAACTCATTGAACTGCACAGACGACTGGATCGATGCCCACCGCTCCCCTGCGTCCGCCTTCTGTCGCTTCTTGGGGGCGCGCTGCGCACACAATTGCTGTCAACACCGGCAACAGTCCGGACACACCGAACAGGGCAAAACGCGCCACGCACCTCCTCTTCCTCGTCATCGTCGATGATGTCGTCATCGCCACCACCGGTCGTCTTGCGCTTCTGCAACGGGGCAGTAACAAGACAGGTCAGCACAGCCACGCCGGCATTTGTCGATTCGAAGCAGCCAAATCACTCTCTCACAAGTGGAAAGCAATGCAGCCAAATTCAAGGGGCCTTGGCCGCACACCACGGCCCGCGCACGTGACGCACCCGTGACCGCTTCTCCTCTCCGTCGTTCTCGACAATCGGTGCCACAAAGAGGTGCGACTTGGATTCCTTGTACTCGGTGCGCTTCGCAGCAAGCTCCTTGCGCCGATTCTCCTCCTCCAGCCGCTTGGCGGCCTGCGTAACAAACGGGGCACGCGCAGACAGAGGCGGTGAGCACAAGGCACTTGCTGGGGCGAACAGTGCGCGATAGTGCCAAACGGCTACCAGATGAGCGAAGCGAGTCATCGCACATAGCGTCCAGTAAACCGTGCATGCGGGAAAAGCGCACCTCTTCCTCTTCGATCTGCTTGAGGGCGCGCTCCTTCTCCGCTTGCTGCATCTCGATGCGCCGCTTGTGCGCGTCCTCCACAGCGCGCGCCTTGTCCACGTACTTGGACTCGTTCGCAGACAGCTCGCGGCACGTGTCAATCGCACGCGCGAGAATGTGCGGGTCGAAGCCCACGGCGAGGAGTGCACCCGCGCGGGGCGCATGGGGATCGCGGATGTCGTCGTGGAACCGCTTGAGGACACTGCGGGAAGGGGACAACGAGCAGAGCGAGGTGAGACGCAGGCAGTCGCAGAAAACGGAGGGCCTCCTTCAAAGTGGCGTTACGCCTCCAACCGAGAGAGCCACCCATGCACTGACATTTACTATGCAAATTTGCGATTAATGAAAAACAAAGCAAAGGGTACCCACGTCTCAATCTCGCGGACGCTCTCAATTTGCATCCGGACGTCCTCCACCTTCGCGTCTGCGGACGTCACGCAGCCCCGGATGCGCATGAGTGAAGCAAGCGCCTTGTTGACGGTGGCCACGGGGTCGTCCGGCGACAATGCAAGGGCCTGTTGCGGGGGCACGTGTGTTGAGTGAGAGCGAAGTGATAGACACGCCAGTTACCCCTCTCCCCCCCCCCCCCCCCCCCCCCCAAACACACACACACACACACCTTATCGAGCTGCGCAATGCACTCGTCGTATTTTTGCCACTTGAAATATGCGCGCGCGAGCAAAATGAACACGGACGCGTCCTTCTCCTCCGTCAGCTTGAGGCAGCGCTCGTACTGCACGGAAGAATGGGTTGTCGTTATAAGCGACTATTATCCGGCCATTTGGAATTGCAAACACATTACATGCATCAACTTCACACGAAAGATTAGCAGGGTTCGCCCACTCCATTCGAGTTAGAACAAATGGCAACAGCACACGCACCGTTTTGACTGCGTTGACAAACAACTTCTGTTCAACCGCCACAAGCGCAGAGTTCAGGTGCGCGTCGAGCATGTCGCTGGAAGCCTCTCGAATCTGCGTCACAGCCACATCAGAACACAAACGTGTGCGCATGGAGACACACACCATTTAGAACACAATAATAGCACACGGCACACACGCGCAAGCACACGCCGCCGACTTTATGTCCACACGCACCTGAGTGAAGATATCCCCCGCCTGTCGCAAGTTGCCGCGATGGGCCATGACAGCCGCCACGCCATTCGCCGCATACATGTTACTCGGGTCGTCCTTGAGTATGGCCGTGAACGAATCGAGCGCACGCCGAAGCCCCTCCTCCTACGCACGCGTACACGACGGTTTCAGCGGACATGAGGGATACGCCCGAACGGCACTCTCATCGCTTCAAAACAAGAGGACGTCGCGAAGGGTGGCAGATGCTTGTACAAACAGCCAAGCGCACCTTCTTCTTCGAGTCGCCCGACCGCAGTGCCTTCTGGTACGACACGCATGCAACCGCAAGCTTCGCATAGACATCGCTGCCGACCTTGCCGAAGCACTCGAGCGCCTGAGAGAGCGCATGACAGTCGCGGCCATTAAGTCACCGCAGCACATATGAAGTGTACGTGAAAACGACACTCGAAAGAGCGGCGTGCAGGCCGGCACAACGGCTCATCTCGGTACCGTAATCGTACAACAAACGACCGCGCACCTTGTCAAACTCGTCCATCTTCACGCGGAATCCGCCCATGAGGCACAGCGCATCCGTGCTCTTCGGGTGCTCCGCGAGAATGGCGTCGAGCGCAGCCACGGCGTCTTCGCGCTTTCCCTCCTCGAAATCGAGGCACAGCAGGCGGAAGCGGCCTGCGCATGGGGCAAGGCGAACAGTCGGTCAATTGGAGGGAAATGCGGACGGTCCATTGAGAAGCATGCGAAATGCGACAGCCGACATCAACTCTCGCGTGCACAAATACGTACGCACACACACATGCCGCACATCTCTATAGCACGCCCACGTCCAACACAAGCGCAGCACAAGTACGACCACTCACAGTCGAGATACTTTGGATGCTTCTCGAGAATGTCCTCGTAGATGGCACGTGCGCCTGCGCGGTCGCCCTCGTGCTCCTTCAGTCGCGCAAGGTTGTAGTCCATGGTCACGTGCACCTGCTGGAAGTACCGCACCGCGTCCGCCTCCCCGCTCTCGCGCGCCTCGTTTGCGCTGGCGTCCACGCCCCGGATGGCCTCCTCTAGCCGCGCGCGCGCACCCGCCGCGTCCCCCATGCGCAGCCGCAACGCAGCAATGTTGTTCAGAATTTCGGGCTGAGACGTGGCGTTGGACGTATTCGCGAGCAAGGTCAAGGCCTTCTCGTACGCCGCGAGCGCCTGCTGCGGGTCGCTCGATTCGAGCAGCGCAGCGAGCTCCAGCCACGCCTCCAGATCGTCCGGCGCCATCGCGACCACCTTTCGAAGGTGCTTGTGCGCACGCTGACGCAGTTCCGAGGAGGGAGATCCGGCGTAGAGTGAGCCGAGAATTTTGAGCGATTCAAAGCAAGAGTCGTTGGATGCGAGGACGCGCTCAAAGCAGTCGCACGCCTTGTGCGTATCGCCCTTGAGCACGAACATCTGCCCAAGCCCAAACTGAGCGAGGACCTGCATACAAAGAGCAAGCGCTGTCAGAGGTCTATCGCGATCACTATATAAAGAAAGAGGTGCACACAAGCAGAGAAATGGCGTGGATGCGCGCATACACACAGACACACCACACACACACAAACACACACACACACGCAAGAAGACACGCACCAAGTTCGGCGCGGCCTTCGTGGCCTGGTGATACGCCCGCAGCGCGGCGTCGTATTCTCCCTCGGCGTGGTGGCACCGGCCCAACAAATAGTAAGACAGCCCGCGCATTTCGTCAGAGACAGAGTGGCTCGCGGCAATCTCGGCGAGCTCACGTGACTTGCCGTACTGGCGGCGGTAGAAGAAGTGGTTGCTGAGGTGGTCGACGGCGAGCGCATACTTGCTGTCAATCTGCGGCGTGCAAGACATAAGGAGGTCGGTAACGCGAGCTAACAGACACACGCATACTCCCATGCAGACTCCCACGCACACACATGCGCACAATAAACACACAAGCGCGCGCACCTTGTAAGCCTCCCCCATGAGCTTGATGCCCTGTTGCGTATCTCCGGCATTGAGGCACACAATCCCCAGCGACACGAGTGCGGCGACGTTCTTCGGATCCCTCTTGAGCGCCTGCTGAAACGCCACCTTGGCGCGCTCCATCTTCTGCAGCTTGAAAAAGCACAGGCCGATCGCCCACCGCACACTCGCTGGGCAGTCCGGCCACGCAGCGAGCGCCTTGCGGTACAGCGCCAGTGCGTCAGCGTACTTGCCCTCGCGGAAGAGCAGGCACGCGCGGCCGAGGTGCGTCGGCACGTTCTCCTTCTTCGAAATCTTGAGGATGGCCTGCGCGCGCGACACTTCGCCCGTCAAGAGCAGCGCAAGGCCGTACCCTGCGTGCGCCGATCCGATCCTCTCGTAGAGTGCCTTCGCAGAGCCCAGCTTGTCATCACGCTCACGCTGGCTTTTGGCTCGAAACGCGGTCAGAAGTTGGTACGAAGCGAACGTCTCGACAACCTCCGCGCGTTCGGTGGGCGTGCTGTGGAACTGTCTGTCGTCCGCACGCTCCATCGCGGCCTCCAAGAGCCGCACGAACTCGTCATCGCGACCCATGCGGTAGTACAGCTGGGCGAAGACCATCCACACGCTCAGCGGCTGCCGCTCGTCGCGAAGAAAACGAATGACATCGCCGACCTCGTTGTCGTCGAGGTTGATTTCGATGTCTTCGTTGTCGACGACGAGTTCGATCGAGTGCCCCGACACGCGGTACTTGGGCGGTGCCGACGCCATGATGCCGGTCGCTCACGCGTGCGCACACGCGCTCGAAAACGACCCAAAATGTCACACACACGCCAACGCCCCCCGCGACCCACGCAGTCCCTCTGTGTGCGCACGTCCCGCTGAGGGCAAAGGGACGCGTCACACAAGGAGGGCGAACAGCTGTTGCGCAATTAACAACCGAATGCAAAGCGAGAACGAGCGCGTCGGCTGTTATGCTCTCTGCTGATGCAAACAAGAGGTTGTCTCCTGCGCTGCTTCTGTGCACGGCGATGGAGAAGACGGTGTGTGTGCGCGCACGAGACGCGCACAAACGATGGCCAACCCACACACACTCCTGCCGGCAGGTGCAGAGCATACCGTGCATCCGGGGCATGTAACATGATGTCACTGTGTGTGTGACGACCTAATGACGACATATGCAAAAATAGCCATCCGCAGTCAACCCACCAATCGCAGTGCACCGACAATCCCCGACCGGCATGTCAACAGGCCCTAACACACCAATACACGCACACGCACGCACACGGGGCACATACACTCCCCCTGCGCGCATCTGCCCTCGGGAAGTGACTGCGCTGTGCGCTTTGACATCAACTCGCTTGTGCGTTCAAAGTCTAAGTGGCTGTTGTGTTTTGCGTTGACGCACGCACCTCTCAGTTTTAAACACATTTCTCGGTAAGGGTGTTGGCACACAAGATGGAGGATCAGGCTGCGATTAAGGCGCCGAGGCCCTCCAAGACGAACGCGGACGACCCCGAGAGCGACCTGGACCCCTTCGGGCACCCGCGCATCCCTCTCCGTGGGTATTACGCGCGCGACAAGTGCGACAAGCGGCGCGAGTGGGTCGAGAAGTTTTGCGGTCAGAAGCTGACCCACCTCGGCGAGTGGTGGAACAACGAGGGACAGGAAGATGGAAGCAGCACGGAGAAGCTCAAGGTGCGCGCGCACGCCGATCATGCGGCGTTTGTTGTCAATGCCATTTCCCATTCTGCGATTTTGCATCTTTCTGTAGTTTTTATGCCATGTCCCTTTCTGCGATTTTGCATCTTTCTGCAGTTTTTCGTCTTCGGTCCAATAGAGCACACGCGCGCTCATAATTGGCTGACGCGCGCTCATAATTGGCTGACGCGCGCTCATAATTGTGGCTGACGCCACCCGTATTCCCCGCTCGCAGGGCAACATCGAGAACGTCATCGGCCTCGCCAAAATCCCCGTCGGCGTTGCGGGCCCTCTTCTCATTCACGGCGAGGAGATCAAGGGCTACGTGCTCGCGCCCTATTGCACGACGGAGGGCGCGCTCGTCGCCTCTGCCACGCGTGGAGCGACGGCGCTGAACCGCGCCGGCGGCGTGTACACGAGCGTCTCGAAGCAGCAGATGATGCGCGCGCCGACCTTTGTTTGCAAGACGGGTGCGCAGGCGCGCAAGCTGGAGAGGTGGATCATGAAGAACCGGGAGGGCATCGAGAACGAGATTGCGCAGGCGAGCAAGCACGCCAAGCTCACCACGATGGTGCCCGTGCGCCAGGGCAAGAACCTGCACATTCGGCTGAACTACGAAACGGGCGACGCGGCGGGCCAGAACATGACGACGACGACGACGTGGCGCGCGATCCGCTGGGTCGTCAACAAAGTTCGCGAGGAGCATGTGCGTATTTACCCATCTGCACGTGTTGTCTCTCCTTGCCTCTAGCATGTGCGTATTTACTGCTCGTGTTGTCTCTCCTTGCCTCTCTCATCGAAAGCACTTCGCGTATGTTTATTTCCTTCTCGGCACCCCGTGGGCGGCTGGCTAACGCTCCCTTTCCCTCTCGAAACTGCAATGCAAACGCAGCCCGACGTGGAGATCACCGAGTACTTGGTGGAGGGCAACGCGAGCGGCGACAAGAAGGTCAACTACTTCAACTACCTCGACGCGCGCGGCATCTCTGCCGAGGCGGAAGCCTTCCTTTCCGACGCCGTGCTGAAGTCGGTGCTCAAGGTCGACGCCAAGTCCCTCGCGCGCGGGCTCAATCAGTTCCAGCAGAGCTCGTCGCGTATCGGCATGATCGGGTTCAACATCAACGTCTCGAACACGGTCGCGGCCATCTTCGCGGCGACGGGGCAGGACATTGCGTGCGTGCACGAGTCGTCCCTCGCCCAGCTGTCCTACGAGGAAGTGCCCGGCGGCATTCACGTGACCATGTGCATCCCCTCGCTCATCATTGGTACCGTCGGTGGCGGCACGATGCTTGCGACGCAGCGCGAGTGCCTCAACATCGTGGGTTGCTCCGGCAAGAACCGCGTCCGCCGCCTCGCGGAGATCATCGCCGCGTATGCCCTCGCGCTCGACCTCTCGACGGCCTCGGCGATCGTGAGCGGCCAGTTTGCCAACGCGCACGAGCGCCTCGGCCGCAACAGGCCCGAGAACGGCTTCAAGTCGGAGCACCTCACGGACGAGTTCTTCTCGAAGATCGTCAAGGACGCCGGGACGCTCGTGTCGTGGAAGGAGGTGAAGGTCGACGCCAGCAGCAGCATCCTCTCTGATATGACCAAGCGCGAGCTCAGCAAGCTCGTCGGCCACTTTGGCTTTGACGTGACGTACCGCCCGACGAACGGCGGACCGGAGGCGACGCGGCGCATCGTGCTAAAGGTGAAGGCGACGGACGAGGAGACGGTCAACATGGTCAACAAAATGGCGCAGGGGTGCGGCGGCAAGCTCGCGGAGAAGTACGAGGCGCTCAAGTTCGAGACGGGCTTTCGCAAGTGCCACATCAGGGAACTCGCGCTTGCGTCGCTCAAGGACAAACACTACACGGACATTGCTCCGAAGGTGCGTCTTCTGCCGTGTTTGTGTGTTTGCGTTTGCGTTTGTGCGTGAGAGTGTGCGCGTGTGTGTGCGTGTCGCTTGTAGCACTTTATATGGCGTTTGGATTGGGCTCTCCACCAGCAGACATCACTGCGATGCACTGACTGACGCCATCGCACGCACAGGTGTACCACGTGCAGCGCGACGACAAGAAGGAGATCTTCCTCTATGCCATGGAGTGCCTTGAGAAGGTGTCCCACCTCAACTCTGTCGACGCCATCGAGATCTGGACAAAGGAGGACATCCACACGGCGCTCGCCGACATCGCCGCCTTCCACGCCGTCTACTTTGACAAGTGGGTTGCGGACGACGCGCGCACCTCTATCTTGTTGCACATACATGCAGTCTTGTTCGTCTCTGCGTATGAATGCGCGTTGTATTTGTGAGCGTGCGAGTGCGTTGTGTGACCGTTTTTTTTTTTTTTTTTTTTTTTTTTTTTTTTTTTTTTTTTCCTCGGGGTCTTGCGTGAGTGGTGAACATTGTCACTAAGATGCTTCGTCGCTGTTGTGCAGGTGGGCGCCTCTGAAGGACGCCGACTGGATGGACTACCCCACGCGCACACGCATGATTGCACTCAAGGACCTCTGGACCGAGCTGCTTCACCACAACGCCAACGAATTCCCCGAGCTCTGGACGCCCTCGCGCGCACTCCTCGTCACGCGCTTCATCGACAACATCTCTCTCCTGTGGCGCGAGCTCGAGAACGCCCCGCGCACGCTCGTCCACAACGACTTCAACCCCCGCAACGTCTGCCTCCGCAAGGTCGACGGCCGCATGCGCCTCTGCGCGTACGACTGGGAGCTTGCCACCATCCACGTGCCCCAGCACGACGTCGCCGAATTCCTGGCCTTTGTCCTCCCTCCGACCGCTTCGCCCGCGGAGCGCCTCGCCTACGTCGAGTTCTACCGCGGCTGCCTCGAGCGCGAGAGCGGGCGCGCTCTCGACCCGACGATGTTCACGAAGGTGTTCGACATGGCCGCGGCGGACCTCGCGGTGAACCGTCTCGCCCTTTACACGATGGCGCACACGTTCAAGGACTACCGCTTCCTCCCGCGCGTGCTCAACTCGCACTTTGGGTATCTCGAGGCGACCCTATCCAAGGACCGCTTTGCGCGGCTCGTGGATGACCAGCCCACCGCCAAGCTGTGAGGGCGCGAATTTCGCGGCTTTGTTCTTCGGGTCTGAATAGCAGAGGCCGGCATGGTCACTGCGTCGCACTCTGTGTCTGATTTCTGTCTTTTGGCCTTCTTTCGCAAGTTGCGTGCGTGCGTCGCTGCTTCAACTGGCCGGCTGGCTCGATGGAGCAGGGGTCACTTTCTTTCTCTACCACTCATGCATGCGTTTTGTACGAAAGTGCGTATGTGGCGCAACATCGAGTGTCTTCTTCCATATAGTTTGGCCAAGTCCGTAGGAGGCAGGGACACACGGACCGCACATTACTGCACGGGAACAGAAATTCAAAATTGCTGCTTGCCCTTAACAGAATGGCAGTTCGCAAACGGTCGCGTTCATTTTCACTTTTTTTTTTTTTTCTCTCACAGCCCCTTTCGCCAGAGCTCGCTCCCATAACTTATCAGCCAGCTCTCCGCCTCTCCATCGCCTTCGCCCACTGCGGCTCCGAAGCAGTGCAACGCCCCTCTTCTCGTCACGTGACACGCCCAACCAACGTAGAGACAACGGCCGAACTCAGTCATCGCCGCAAAATGGCCCATTGCAGCCGCCCTCTCATACTTCGCAGCAGCAGCCGCTTCGTCACGTGACACGCATTCGCCATAAAACAGGGTAAAGCCGTCCCCGCCGGACAGCCGCCGTTCACAAAAGAGAGAAAGAGCGAATGCGCCTTGCCGTAGTGTCTGCCGGTCCCCATTGCCCCAATAGTGACAAATGCCCATCTCAAACGCACGCACGGGGTCGCAGTCATCGCCAGCGCAGAAAAGGACGGTGGCCTCGCATTCGCAGCCGCATAGTATTGATTTGCCTGTTTACGAGAACGGCCACCCCACTCACACACATGGTAGCACATGGAGGGATAAGTGGGCGCGCGCCTTCTCCAATTCGGTAGCACGTGTGTCCGCGAGCTCTTCGAAGAGCGTCCGCCGCGTCCGCGCGCACATAAATTCAAACGGAGCAAAGTGAAGCGCCCTCATGGCACTCAAACGGGCGCAGCACCAGCCTTCCCTCGGGAATGCGCGAATTCACCTTCTCGCGAAACGCGGCGTCCTCAAGGTACTTTCGTGTGTACTGTGCCGACAGGCGGTTCGTGGCGAAGGAGGCGAAAGAGACGACTGCACGTTTTGGCAGCACGCCCTTCTCGCCATTCGTCAGAAGACAGCACGTGGACGACAATCAACTCGGGCGGTAGCACGTGAAGGTGGGCTGCGTGAACGGGAGCGAATCGAGGGAAGGCACATCGAGAGGGAAAGCGCCGTCGCACATGCTAGGGAGTCCCAGAATGAGCGGCTGGCGGGCGTGCAGAACAACAGAGGGGAGCACACACACCACGAACGTTTGCGAGGGTAACCGGACAACACCCGGATGTGTGCTTCAATGACTATGCAATGGACTGTCTGTGCCTTGCACATTCCATGCAGGAGCTCAGTCATTACACTCCTGATTCCGTGCCTTTTCTCAATTTGCCAGACGTGGGTGAGTCCTTACTCCCGAGGGCGCCATAGTGACGCCGTCCTCCGCCGAGCACTTCGGCCTTCAAAGTCGGTAACCCGGGAAAGAAAAAGACTCAGTCTGAGTGACCGTACACGCACGGAACCCAGGTAGTATATTTGACTTCTTCCATAGGCGAGCACGTTAGAGTCCGGCCGCATTGTTTTCGTTGGATTGCGTCACACGTTCATCAGCCATCAACTGTCACGCGGAGTGCGCAGATGCCGTGGCGTTGTCGGTGTTGCGACTGCCCGGCTGGGCAATGAGCGGGATTTATGAGCGCGTGATCCGCGGTTTGCATTCGTCCTACAAGGATGGCGGCGAAGGGGAGGCCGTTGGAGCGCCTTCAGGGCGTGGTGGGTGCAAATTACAGTTGCGCCCTGTGCTGAAAAATGTGTGATGTGTGTGTGTGTGTGTGTGTGTGTGTGAGTGAGTGAGTGAGTGAGTGTGTGTGTGTGTGTGTGTTCTATGTCCACGCGTGTCCTGTGTCCACGTGTGTGCTCTGTGTGTGCATGTCGTGTGCGTATGGTGTGCAGCTATATATGTAATACTTTTATCGCACAGGCCGACGCAACAAGCAGCTCCTTGCCGCCCGTGTCTCCATCGCGACAGGCGACGTCTCCTTCGCCTCGAACGCACGCCATGGCCCTCGTAGACTCGCAGCCGTCGACGCCCTCGACGCCGGTGGGCGCGCCACGGCTGCTTCATTTGAGGAACAAGGACGCGGGATCGCAGTCGTCCCTTAGCGCGGATGCCTCGAGTGCCGAGACAATATCCTACCTGAAGACGCGCCTGGAGCAGCAGGAGGAATTGGTGGGCATGCTGAAGCGGACGGTCGAGGACGGAAAGGCGCGCGTGGCCCAACTCACGGAGAAGTGCGAGGCGTTTGAGCGACAGGCGAAGGCGTCGGATGCGCGCGCAGCCGAGGCGTTGAAGGAGAAGGAGGAGGCGACGCGTGCGTTGGCGATGGAGCAGGCGCGGGGCGCGGAGCTGTGCAATCAATTGCAGTCGCTCAGGGCGGAGATGGAGGCGCACGCGGCGAGTGCCGGGGAGACCGAAGAGCACGCGCGACAGGTGGAGGCGTTGAGGCTGCAGGCGGAAGTGGCCGAGGAGCATTTAAAGTGGGTACTATGGGATGCCTGCGCTGTTCTGTCCGACTCTTTCTTTTCCGTACTTTCTTTTCCGTCCACAATTCGTCACATTCCCTTCGGCAATTGGTTCGGTTGTCGTCTGTTTCTCCGTGACTGTTCTCTGTGGGAACTGTATGTTGTTCTTGCGGTGCTGACCGATTATGCGCTCTCGTTCTTACGATGTTTTTTACGATGTTCTCTCGTTTTTACGATGTCCTCCCGTGTTTACGATGTCTTCTCAATGTCCTCCCGTGTTTACGATGTCCTCTCAATGTCCTCCCGTGTTTACGATGTCCTTCCGTGTTTACGATGTCCTCTCGTTTTTACGATGTCCTCCCGTGTTTACGATGTCCTCCCGTGTTTACGATTTCCTCTCGTGTTTGCGATGTCCTCTCGTGTTTACGATGTCCTCTCGTCTGACAATGACCCCTTGTCGTGTCGTGTGTCGCAGGGAAATAACCGAAGAGCTCCGCCAGACGCGAATTGCGTCCACGGAACAAATCGACAAGCTGAAGGAGGAGATCAACAGCCTCGTGCAGACATGCCAGGTGCGTGTGCGCCGTGCTCGTGCAATATCCGTTACACTGGCTCGGCGTATACTCAATCCTACTCGCACACGTACACACAGACACACATACACACAACTCACATATACACACACGCACACATATATACAATCATCTCTGCACTCGCGCGCGTGCAAGTCTCCGACCTCCATGGTGGCAGCCATTCACACAGAGACATATTGTCCCCTCTGCAGTTGAGCAATTCGCAGACGAAGAGGGCCCTCGATGACGCCCTGAACGAAAACGCGCGCCTCAAAAAGGAGCACCGCGACGTCGTGCAGGTATCGCTGCGACGGGGCATGGCGCTCCAGGACAAGCGGCAGGAGGCCGAGTCGCTACAGGCGCGCGTGGACGAAATGCGGCGCCTGCTCGTCGACTGCAGGGACGCCTTTTCCGCACTTGGGCCCACAGAAGACGAGCAAATGTCGGTGCGCGTCGTGGCACTTCTCGCCGCCATTGAGGCCGCGGTGGCGACTCCTGAGGAGAGGGCTGCGGCGACGGGATCGCTCAGCGCGACGAGCTCGCTGTCGCGCATTGCCGGAAGCTTGTCGTCCATGCAGAACTTGGGCGTAAGCGAGGCCAACAGCCAATCGAGCCTCGCGAAGGTGAAGAGCGTCGAGAGCGTCAAATCGCCCCTCGGACGGAGCGGTGTTGGCCGCAGCATTGGGTCGCTCGCGCCAGTAACGGACAGCCCGCACGAGACGTCGCCGCGGTCAAGCCCGCGGGGAAGTCCCCGGGCGTCGCCGCGAATGCCCGGACCCTCTTGAGTGGCGCGTGCGAGAGCCTGTGTCCCAGAGTTTGTGTGGGAACGACGCGCAGGCATCCCTGGTCTCTGTCTACTTGGTGAGGTCGATGGATAACATCTATAATTTATGCTGAATGTCACTTTTTTGCGACTTGCGACCGTGTACCCGAGCGGGTGCCGTGACATGATGTATGATCGTGAATTCGATTGCGGCCGGCGTGCGTCATTTGCGTTGCGTGCGCCTGCGTAATAGTCACATCCCACGAATACACATGCACTATCGGCCCTTGATGACAGCCCAAGAAAAATGCACACGTCGCTTCTAACCCATTCACTCAGCACGCGCGCAGGCAAACGCGGCAAACGCACACGCAACGCGCGACGCACCGCACAGACACGGACGTACAGAGGGACAAAGCCCATCTCAGCACTCGTGCTCTTTACAGGACCTGCCCCGGCAGTTCAGCAACAACATTGGCGACGTGGGCGGCTCGCTTTCACCCGGCACCTCTGTCACGGAGGCGGCAGAAGGGACGGCATCGCCATCCGCGACATTCGAGAGCCACTCGAGTCCCCTGGTCGCGCTCGCTTCGTGCACACACGGCGTCGACCCCAGTTCGCGTAGTGCGAACATCGACAGTGTTGGTTCGCGCAATGGATGCGCTGGCGCAGACACCGACGCAACGACGCCGTCGAATGCTTCGATCGCACGGAGCGTGAATAACTTCGCGTCCTTCTCTCCTCCAATGGAGAGGTACAACTGCACGGGCCACGGCGGGTTGACCGAAGACGACGCGCCTGCCAGTGACTGCTCGAACAGCCGCCGCAGGCGTTCCTCGTCCAGCCCCTGGCGCTTCAGTGCCTCCCCCATCGCAAGGATGGACTGACGACGACCGGCGCCAACATCGTGAAGCTCTGCTGCGCTGCCGACAAGCCCGCCGACCCCTGTACTGTCGTCGGATCCACGGGGATAGGGTTAGGGTTAGGATCGAAGCAATCGCCAGCGCCGATACATTTCACAAACAAACACTATCAATATTCGCCGACTACACGAACTGGGGTACGCCGTGTGTGCACGAAACGAGCGAGACCAGGTCACTCGAGTGGCTCTCGAATGTCGCGGATGGCGATGCCGTCCCTTCTGCCGCCTCGTTGGCAGTGGTGCCGGGTGAATGCGAGGCCGCCCACGTCGCCAATGTTGTTGCTGAACTGCCGGCCGGGGCAGGTCCTGTAAAGAGCACGAGTGCTGAGATGGGCTTGTGGTCCTTTGTGTCACTGCGCCGCAGTTGTCCGTTCCACGCATCAGAGCGCTCTCTGATGTTGGTGTGAATGGAGCTGTGCTTTCTTTTTTTTTTTTTTTTTTTTTTTTTTTTTTTTTTTTTTTTTTTTTTTTTTTCGTTTTGTTTTTGTTTTGATCCCACTCAGTCTCCGGCCGCAGTGGGCCACAACAGCAAGACGCTTAGTGCACTCACACTCGCTGTCAGTGCTTAAGTTCCCTACGTTCAACAGTCGTATATGGCGCTGATGCTGCCCTTGAGCCACTGAACGGCGCGCACAGGCAGCCACAAGGGCGAATCGCACGACCACCCACACACCCACCCACACACACCCACACACACACACACACACACACACACACACACACACACACACACACGCACAGTTGCGACGACGGCAACGTCTGCGAGTATCTTGTTAATCAAGGGGATCTCGGCACCGAGGGGCTTGACGGGAGGGGATGGTCCTCCCTGTTGCACGCAAACACGCCGAGAGGGGCAAGGCGAGCAGATAGAGGTGCTTGATCACAGCCCAAGAGAGATGCACACATGCCTCGCTGATAACCAATTCACTTCAGTACGCACGCAGGCAAACGCAGCAAACGCACGCAACGCGCGACGCGCCAAACGCACAGACGCACGCAGACACAGCCACTATTGCCACTGCGAGTCGTGTGCCATCGGCCGCGTCTCCTCCCCAATCTGCACCATGAGATCGTTCAGCTTTTGGTTCAAATTCTTGAGCGCGAGTACCATGATCGTCGCGGGCGGCAGCGCACCCGTCGCCTCCACCGTCATGTAGTACTTGTCCGGCGTGCCGTCCATATCATAAGGCGCCTCGATCATCGGCTCGTCAGGGGCCTCCGCGCGCCTGGTTGCCGAGAAGCGGCTCTTGGGCCACTCGCGGGCGTCCGGGAACACCGTGTGCCTGAGGGCGTTGTCGGGGTCGTACTCAAACGCGATGCCGCACGTGGGGTTCCACTTTGCGTGCTCCTTCCCAATGCCCTTCTTTGCTATCGCAATAAGGCGAATGGCCTGGTACTGCGCCAGCTTGGCGAGAAGAATGTCCGAGGGGACCTCGTCGCCCTCGTGAGTGAAACCGGAAATCTGTGCGACGGGTGGCGGTCAGGCGTGGACGGACGGCAAAAGGCGCATGTTGCGCGTGCACTCCGCGCAAGTACTATTCCCCCATACTCTCCCCCCACCATTACCTCCAGCACTACCACACCATATACACCCACGTACACACGCGCGCACACACACACGCACGCGCACACAGACACACAGACACACACACACACACACACACACTCTCTCTCTCTCTCTCGATCATTTTCCACTCACCGGCCGCACTTTCGAGTCGGCGTACTCGGGATGCACCACCAAATCGCGGCTCGTCACGAGCATCGTGTGCGGGGACGTGTTGGCCTTGTCGAGAACGAACACGACGGCGCACCGCGGGCAATACTCTTCGCAGTCGCAATCGCGCGTGTAGTTATACTCGTCCGCTGTCCCACTCGTGAGGGGAATGAGGCCGAGGCGGTGCGAGATGAACTCGTCGTGGAGAACGGACGAATTCTCCTCAATTTCGACGAGATCGATCGCCATCGTCGGCACTTCGGCCATGCACACGCGTCGGATGCTGTTCGCCATGCTGTGCACGTGTGCGATAGAGGGAATGAGCGCTAACGTAGCACGTGTCCCAACACAGGCACCGAAACTACTTATGCAACGCACGTACTAATGACAACGAGTTCCGGGCGGTTATTGCACCATTCACAAAGATGCACACGCGGCAGTGGCACACGCGCACGCACCTGAGGTCCATCCCCGACATAACAAGGCTGCAAAACTCATGGTCGAGGTGCGTAATCTCCACGCGCGGACCGCCGTCCTGCGGGTGCGGCATCCTCCCCAACACCGCCCCTTGCGGCTGCTGTCGATCGAAAGATTAACGTTTCACTCTATTTTGCTCGAATTTCTTGGACACTCTCGTGCTTGTTGTGACAAAGGTATGCCTTTTCGCGTGCGCATGCGCTTCGGCAAGGGCCAACAATTCCATAGTTAGCATTTATCGGGACATTTTCTTTGTATATGGATATAAGTAATATTAATATACATATATAGATAGAGGGAAGCAATAATTAGTCTTTTACCTCAGCCATTATCCTTATTAAGTAAACTTCAACCCTCAATAATCCTAATATAGAATATTCCGCTGTCAGTGGTGCGGCAAGGCGTTTCCCCGATTCTGTTTCTGTCGACTTCGCAGCACTCAGTGTCTGAGTGCACTCCTTTTGCGAAGCTTCAATTCGCTCACCTCGCGCGCATCAACACAAGGGGCCACATTCGAAGTTGCGCCGTGGTAGCTTCTACTGATTGCGTCCCCTCGTTCTCATTTCGTTTGTGTGACACAGCGAAAAACCCTCCGACATCTGTTTCGAGGGCCGGGTGCATCCAGTCCCCCGCGGACGGTTCGGCCGTTCCTTTGGCTGCGGTAGCAACCCTGTGTGTAGCCATGTGCGCGCATGCCATCTCGGCATGGTAAGCGCATACTTCGTCGCGCTCCTGTCATAGATGGAGGACGTCGATGTGGCCAATGTCGCGCGACCGCCCGCGCCGGCGGAGACTGAGCGTCGAGACAGCGTAAATGGGACGCCGGCCGCGGCAGCTCCTTCATCCCATCCGCAGTCACGCGGAGGGTGGCGGCGGCTGCAGGGTAACGCCGCAAGGGCCACGTCCGCGCAATGTCCGTCTGGGCGAAGACCGGCGTGGCTGCCGGAGTGGGTGACGGCGTCGGTTGTCGTGCTCTGCGTGCTATGGATTATCGGCGGGACCATCACTGGCATCTTCCTGCGCCAGCACGTGATTGACGGCGAAAACAACACCATCAAGCGCGAGACGCTGTTCGGGTGCACGCTGCTCCTGTCGGATCTCAACGCCCTCGTCTCCTCTGCGCGGAATATCGTGGATGCGCTGCAAGCAACGTTCTACGGCGGCACAAACTCGACGCCGTCCGCCGCCCATTTCGCGCTCGCCATGAGAATGTGGACGTCGGGTGTTTCGCGGCAGGTGCAGCAGATGTCGGGAATCGAGCAGTTGCTGTGGATTCCGGTGGTGACGAACGCGACCCGCGCGTCGTTTGAGGAGCGCGTGAATGCGTCGATCCTCGACATCACCTCGACCGGCCTCCACCGAGCGTCCCCGCGCAGCGTCTACTTCCCCATCGAGTTTGCGTCCGCCATTGGCGAGAGCGACGTGCCCGCGCACATTATAGTCCCGGGGCTCGATTTTCTCCCTCTCGACGGCCATGCGCTGTGGACGGCGGTCGACGGTGGCAGCGAGGGTGGCGGGAGGCCATTCTTTTCTGAGGCGCCCACGGCTCGGGGCAACGGCGTCGTCGGGCTCTTCGTGCCGTATTATGGCGGGGCGGGCGTCCCGCCGACAGTCGACGAGCGAAGGAATCGGCTGCGTGGCTTTGGGTACGTGTGCTTTAACGCGAGTCGCGCGCTGCGCGGCAGCATGTGCGACGCGCTCGGTTGCGACGCGAACACGAATGCCACTCAGCATGTTGCGGAGCCCGTTGGCCCCACGGAGTACCAGGTGAGACGTGCGGTCGAGCGACAGTACGTGGACGCGGTTGTCGCGGACGTCGGCGTCGTCGGCGGCGCGAGTGCGTTTGACGTGTTCGTCTGGCCGTCGCGCTTTCCATACGCGCTCGGACAAACTGTGGACGCGGACTACATACGAAAATTGGCGCCGGAGGGCGTTGTTGTGACGCTCGACGCCGAATATGCCGGTCGTAAATGGTTGTTGATGTGCACGCCGACCCCCGCCATCGTGAGCTGGCACCGGAGTACCTATCCGACCGTCATCATTGCGTCGTTTACTGTGGGCGGCGTCCTCGCGTGTGCAGCGACGTGCCTTGCGGCGAAGGTGTCGCACGCCTCGACGGAGCGACAGAATGCGGTCGCGCAGGCGCGGGACGAGGAGCTCCGTGGGCAGCAACTTGCGCACGACATGTTCACATACGTCAACCATGGTGGGTTCATGTGCGCGCGTGGGTGAGATTGTGTTTGTGTTTCTGTGTGCATCGGTTAGTCGGTCCGTGCGTGCATGTGTGTGTGTTGTGTGTGTGTGTGTGTGTGTGTGTGTGTGTTGCGTGTGTGCGTGCGTGTGTGTTGTGTGTGTTTGTGTGTGTGTGTGTCTTGCGTGTGTGCATTACGTGGTAGAGTGCACGCGGATGTGTGCGAGTATGAATGCACCTTCGTTCTTACACACCCTCCCCCAAGGCATTCGCAACCCACTCAACGCACTGTCCCTTGTCATGGGCCTCTTGGATGTATCTGTCGTCGAACTGAGGCGCATAATGGGAGTCGGTGCGAAGGACGACGCCCCGGATGCTGCGTCGCTGCAGAAGCCCCTCGGCGATCTCGCGGTTGACATTCGCACGGCGCAAGAGTGCGGCCAGCTCATCCTGAGCGTCGTGAATGATGTACTTGTGAGTGCATCGTGGGGATACCCAAGCCATTCTACGACACACGCTCTCTCCCTCCTCCTCCTCCTCCTCCCCCTCGAATGTGTCTGGACGGGCACAAGGTTATTAAGCACTGACGCTGGCTCATACTCACCCGTAGGACATTCGCAAGATCGAGGAAGGCCACCTCGTCCTCTCTCCGCGCGAGCTCGAGGTCGATTCGGTGATCGGAGACGTCGTGCGTATGGTGCGACCGAAGCTCAACGACGGAGTGGAACTGAGCGTCAACTGCCCGCCGAGCTTTCGCGTCGTCGCTGACGAGGATCGCCTGAAGCAGCTCCTCCTCAATTATTTATCAAATGCCGCCAAATTCACTGACAAGGGCGAAATCGTCGTCGAGTGCGCTCCGTGCAACGAGAACGGCAACATTCGATTCAGCGTGCGAGACACCGGACGTGGCGTCCACGACGACGAACGCCCGTACATCTTTGCGCCGTGGTCGTTGACCGCGGGGGCCGCGGAGGGCGGCGTGGCGCGGGCGGGTCTGGGGCTGTTTCTCTGCGATCGACTCGCAAGGGCGATGGGTGGCTCGGTGGGATTCGAGTCGCAGTTTGGCGACGGTGCCACGTTTTGGTTCGAGTTGCCGATCGTGCGCGAAGAAGCGCTGGCGGCGATGGAGGACGCTACGCTCACGCCAAACGCCGATATCGAGGGAAACGTCGAGGTGCTCGTGATGCCAGAGCACCAGCCTGCTTCCCGCGAGGTATCCGGCGCGTTTCTGTCTTCGTGTCGCAGCGCGGGTGGAGAGCCCACGAGCGCGGTTGATGAGCGCACGTCGTCGTCGGAGAACACGGGCGATTCGGTGGCCTCGTTGCCCCATGTCGCTCGCCCCGTGCAGCTGCAGCTGCTCGTCGTGGACGATGTCGCCGTGAACAGGGTGGTATTGAAGCGGCACCTCGAGGTGCTCGGTCACACTGTCGTCACTGCGGACGACGGGTTGCAGGCGGTTGACGCCGCGCGAAGGGAGTGCTTCGATGGCGTGCTAATCGACGTGCAAATGCCAGTGATGGACGGGCGCGAGGCATCGTCGTCCATTCGCGCCTTCCCTCTCGACACAAGCACGCACGCCACCTCGCCCAACGTGGTTATCATCGGGATCACTGCAGATGTTACGCCCGACGACGTGCGTGCGTGCGAACAGGCGGGAATGGACACGGTCGCCAGCAAGCCTGTGCGCCGCGAGCACATCGCGCACGCACTCAAGCGCTTCACGGACCCGAAAACGGGGAGGTTGTCGAGAGAACAGGGACGACGTGCCACGCTGCAGGCGGTCACATCCACGACGACGATGGGAAGTTTGGGGCTTCAGTCGCCGGCGACTAGCGTCGATCGCCTCGACAACATTTGACCCGTGGGAGTAAACTGAGTAACAAAGTAACATGACCCGTTTGCGAAATTTCGCCAAGGCATCCGGACATCTCACGTGACAATCGGTGGCGTTGTCGCCCATTTATTTTGAAATCGTTTCCCATACTTAGTCCATAGTGAGCGCAATTATTTTTCACACGGCGCATTTTCAAATGGAGTTTTGAAACTCGCTTTGTGTGTGTACGTGTGTGTGTGTGACTGCGTGCTGCGTCTCACTGTCACGCGCTTGCCTATTAGACACTGTCAACGGCAGCACTGACACTCATCGTCTCGCGATTTGTACTGCCCTCGGTGACTGTGTGGGTTTCAGAGTGTGAGTCGTCGTTAATCGGGATCCGATTTGGTCAGCTCGAGTCACTCACTGATGCACGTGGCTGCCGTGTCCCAGTGTGCGTGATTGCCGGCACGGTCCTTGTCTTCTTGGAACTACGTCGCGTTTGCTGCCTTCCTAAGATTCGTTGGAACAGCGCTCTTGCGCACTCGGGGCCGTCGCATCGCCCAGTTTTCATCCGCTTACGCACGGCCCAAGGACTGGCAGATGGTCCTTCGCGGCGCACATTGCGCTTGTGCGGGCCGTCCTTGTCCGTAGTATTGCGCGCCGAGGTTGAATGGGTTCCTTCTTGGCGAAGCCCGAAGTACACAATTCCATTGACATTGACGACGCGGGTATGCAAGCGTTGGAGCGCCGCGCCGGGGGGCGGATGGCGGCAGGTGGGTTACGGTGGACACGATACATTCAGAATTGAGAAGCTTTTTTGGCATATGCCCAGTTGCTTGTTGAGTTCAGCAAGCGCTAATCTTGTTCTGATCATCTCTCTGCCTCTGTTCGCGATGCGCAGAAAATGAGATGCGGCTGCGCCTGCGGCAGTCGTCGACGCGCGTGTCCCCCTCCACGCCGCGCACGCCCGCACGACACCGTTCGGGCACCCTCCGCCAGCAGCAGCAGGAGCTTCGCAAGCTACAGCTGCTCAGCGAGATGCACGACGTGGACCTCTCGTCGCCCGTGGTGCGCGAGCGGCGGCGGGATCAGGTGCCAAACTCGGCCATCCCCAAGCCCGCCGCCGGAGAATCGGTCGAGGTGTTCGACACGGCGCCGATCACGCGCATGAATGTGCCGAACGACGTCGTTCTGGAGAATGCAGTGCCCATCGCCGACAAGTGGCGCGGCGACTGGAATCGTGCTGTGCAGGGTGAGCATGGTCACGTGACGGTCGTTCGACCCACGTCACACTCACGTTTTTTTTTTG
>CALSCQ010001732.1:0-37119 GCA_943704525.1 Pigoraptor vietnamica | reverse complement strand
GGGGGGCGGGGGCGCGGGGCGGACGCCAAAACAGACACGACCGGTCTGAATAGAAGAGGGGCGAGGGGGAAAAAAAACCCACCGGCAGTCTGGCGGCGGGAGGTTGAGCACCTCCAGCATGGCGCGCAGCGTGGGCAGCGCCGAGGCAATGCTCGGCATTCCGCGCAACAGGGCGCGCAGGGGCACGAGGGTCGGGCGGCGCCTGCACAGGAAAGAAGGGAAAAAAAAATGGTGCAATAGAGTCAAGGCACGGACGAAAGGCCGGACAGTCCACAAGCAACAGGGCCCGGTGACGCACCCGTCACCCGCCGCAGAGTTGGCGGGCGGCGGCGCGTCCCCGCAGTAGTCGCGCATGGCACCCCGCGGCTTTCGCTTGCATCTGCGCGCGCGCACGCGGCGAGGCGTCAAAAGGGCTCCCCCAAGAGAAACGCAGCAGACGCCCTACCCCCGCCCCCAATGGTATAAAAAAAAAAACACAAACTCACCCCTCCATGAAGTAGGGGACAGACCGAGGGGACATCGCCAGAAAGTGCGGCGCGAGCGCCGAGGTGAATTCCCCCGCCGACATCGACAGCCACGCCTGAAACTCAAACTGGAAATCCTGCGAGGCAAAAAAGGGCACGCGATTGGCGCGCACATTGGGTCAGAAAATTTTGCGCCCGCTGCGCGGCCTCACGCCTGCAGTTGCTGCGCGCGCCACACCTTTGGCAAGGGCCGCGCCGTCTCCTTCCCCGCGGCCATCAGGAGGCCCAGCATTGTCGCCTGCACATGCCGCGTGCGAACAAGGGGGAGACGGCAGGTCAGCGCGCGCGCGTCAGACAATCGCCCTGCAAGCCAAACCCAAAACCATTCCAGAACAAGAGACGGCGGGCCAAACGGCAGCCCCTCACCCGTACGGCCAAGCTCGAGCCCTTGGAGAGCGGCGACATGTGCAGGAGGTAGAACCCCAGCGCGCCAACCAGATCCGCGACGCGTTCGTACTCGCGCGACGTGCTGCGCAGCTCGCGGAGAATCTGACCCCACACGTGCTGGACCTGCGGCAAAATTTGCGTCAGCGGCGCCGACGCACTGCGCGCCCCAATGGCCACCGACAGCGCGCCACACCGACATCGCGCCACACCACACAGCGCGCCACACCACACAGCGCGCCACACCACACAGCGCGCCACACCACACAGCGCGCCACACCACACAGCGCGCCACACCGACAGCGCGCCACACTGACAGCACGTCACCACACAGCGCGCCACACCGACAGCGCGCCACACCGACTGCGCGCCACACCGACAACGCACCTCCTTCGCGTACTCTTCTGCGCGCTGGGCATTGATCGCAATGTCGATGGAAAAATGGGCGTCCCTGTCAACTTTGACTGCGGAATAAATGCGCCTCATTAGGGAAACCAAAATGATGGGGGTTAGTACCCTCAAGGCCATGCGGGGTGCGCCTTGTTTAAGCGAGACGCAACTCTCATAAAACGTCCCACTGGGTAGCAAAAAAGCGGCTCAAATAAGAGCCGACAAACCTGAGTCGCCGGACACGGTGAGCATGACGCCCTCCAGCTGGTGCTGTCCGGTGACAGCCGGGACAAACGTCGTCACGAAAAAGCCCTTCCTCATGTGGCTGCGCCCGTTTGCGGTGAAGGAGAGAGGACGTCAGCGCCAATGCGCATGGCACAGGCGACTGCATGCTTGCGCGGTCAGAGACAACAGCGACATACCCGAGCAGGTCGCGGGGCGTCTCGGCAGCCCCCACGAGGACGCGAAACTCCTCCTCGCTGCTCGCCCACGACGGCGCGTAGCTGTTGTCCAGCAGCAGCGACTTGACATAGTCGAACGCCCGGTCAAAGTAGGGGATCGTGTGGGGCGCGTACTCTTGCCGCCTGCACTCGCGCCGATAACGTCCGTCATGATGCGCCAGAGAGCAAAGAGGAAATGAAGAGAACAGAGAAAAGAGAGAGAGGTCGAATCTCAAACGTCGACTCCACTTCCAGAATTGGCCCCATTCTCACCGGGCCATTGGGTAGCACAAAACCCGGAGAAATCACGCACGGGACTCACACCCGACCGCAAGTGAGAGCGGGACAGATCGCGACAGCGCACACGAAAACGGGACAGCACCACCACTCACTTGAGCAGCAGGTAGTGCGCGTTGAACCCAGACGCGAAAATGTCCTTCGGGAGCGAGTCGAGCCACGTGACCGGCTCGCTCAGCTGCGCGGCCCGCAGCCAGCGGACGGCAATGTCCATCACGTCCTTCCACGCGGGAACCGGCTGCGGCCAGGCGATATGCGCTCAGCGCGGCGGGCAAAAGAACCAAAGGGACAGCTCGCTCTTGCCGCAAGGCAACGCGCACGACAACGCACGGGGCTGCGCGCAAATGCAGTCAGACGTACCCCTGCCCTCTTCCGGGACACGCCGGCCGCCACGTACGCCGAAATGTGCTGCGCAATCTCCAGCGACGCAAAGCCCATGGCGCGCGTCACGCGCTCGTTCGCTTGCAAGCCTGTGGATGGCGTGTTCACAGGCTTGGTCAGGCGCCGCCAAGAAAGAAAAAAGAAGGGTGGCAAAGAATTAAAAAAAGAAGGGACCCTCCCCCCACAAACCCCACCTTCCACTCGGTGCTCAATCGCAACGCCGACGGCGACGCCGGCGCACACCAACTCGCGGCTCTGCACAGCATTGGAGGGACAGCTGCTCAGCGTACAGCCTCGCACAAACACGAGCAACCGAGTTCGCGATGGACATCTTGGCGCTCACCTCCCGCGACAGGTCCTGCCACTCGCGGCGCGCGACGTCGGCGGTGTTCGGGCGGAGACCCGGCCACGCGCGGTGCGACGCGGACAGGAACGGCAGCGCGCGCGCCCACCGCTCTCGGAAGAGGGGCTCGAGGTCCACGTCCATGTTGAACTGCATCGGTGTGTGCGTGTGCGTGTGTGTGTGTGTGTGGGGGGGGGGTTGCAACGTCAGTGACGGCGCTGCGCGCCGAATCGAACGCGCTGTATGGACTCACACTACGAAAGGGCTTGTCGAGCTTGCTCTGCAGGTAGCGCGTGACGTCACGCAGGTAGCGCGCCTTTCGCTCGTCCAGTCGCGCCTCCTCGTCGTCGTACACGAGCGGTTCGGCAAAAGCCTGCAGAGAGAGGGGGGGTTGGGTTGAGAGGGAAGGAAGGGGGCCGCGCGCACTCGCCATGAGGCGCCCATTTCCCAACGACAGCGCAACCGCCTGCGCGCGCGCGACACTCACGGCCGTCAGCTCGCGCGTCGCCTCGTAAAACCGCCCGACTTCCATGTTGGCAGCGCCGAGCATGTACCGGGCAGTGAGGCTGTGCGGGTGCAACTTGACGAGCGCCTACGGAGCGCGAGAAAAAGAAAAACAAAAAAATGAGACTTGACGCACGCACTTCACACACCCGACGCACTCCTTCTTCCCCGCACACGCCCACCTGCAACGACTCTATGGCGTCATACAGCCTGCCCGTGGACTCGATCACGAGCGCGTGCTGGAGACCCGTCTGAAAGTGCTGGAACTCCATGGCAAGCGCGAGGCTGCGGCGAACGGCAGTATACGGTCAGCGCGCGCACAATATCGGTATCCCTCGGTATCACAAACGCCCCACCCAAAGCTGCTCTCGGCAAACTCCGCCTGTCCGAGGCGCTTGTACGTGTGGCCCAGGTAGCTGCGCGGCACGAGCGTCACGTGAGCGGGCGCCAAAATGGGACACTTTGATGACCGCGACAGACACGGGAGACGCCCGCATTACCGCAGCAGTTCCACCGAGGGGGAGGGCGCCTCGAGCTTCAGCGCGGCCTCGAACACGGCGACGGCCGCCGAGAGAAACCCCTGGCGATAGAGGCTGAGGCCGAGGTAGTACCGCGCGCCCATGTCCGAGGGATCCAGCTCCACACAGCGCTCAAAGTCCGCCTGCCCCGCCGCGAGATCCTGCGGGACACGAGCAAGAGCCACGCAGGTGAGGCACAGACACATACACTAAGGAGGTGCGTGTGCAACACACTACGCAAGCGAGTGCGCAGCCATCGCGCACGTTGGGAAGTGCACCACCGACCTTGAGGAAAAAGTGGATGGCGCCGCGACTGCGGTGAAATGCGGCCACTGCGGGGCGCAACTCGATGGCGCGCGTAATGTCGCGGAGGGCAGCCTCATATTGGCCCGCGCCAGACATTGCCTTGTCGACAGCAACACGAATTAGAAAAAACGCCGCGCACAAAACTTGTGCCACGTGCGCGCATTCTCCTCTACCCTACCTCTGCGCGCCTATGCCAGCCCTCCGTGTTATTCGGATCCAGCCGGATGGCAGCTGAAAAGTCATCGAGAGCGCGCTGGACGTCGCCCTGCGAGCACTCAAGTCAGCACGAGCAGTCGGCAGAAGACGGCCACTTCAGCGCGAGCGTACGACGACGCACCGGCAGAGCGCGCTTTGCGTACGCGGTTCCGCGGCCAACGAGCGCCTCGTACAGGGGGCCGTAGCGAAGGAGATTCGTGAACGTGTCGATTGCGCTGTCCAGCTTGTTCGAGTTGACGAGCGCAGTGCCGAGATCTGCACAGCGAGCGTCAGACTGGACAGCGCATAATGAGAAACAAAGTAAACAGCGACTCACTCTGCTGGGCAATCACAAACTCTCGCATCTGCTCCTCCGATGGCGTGCATCCCTGCGCATTCCATGTGAGTGAGTGCACACGATCCGCACACAAGACTACTTTTTGCAGGCATACCACATACCTCAGTCGCGCACGGGAGATCGGCAGCGGCAACCAACGGCGCCACGGCCACAGCGGCCACCGCCAGCAACAGTACCGCGCGGAGCACACGCGACGCCATTGCCCGCGAGTGCGCGACGAGCACAGACGGTGTGCTGCGGGGCTCCGTACCACTCACTTTTTCACCGACGGCGGTTTTGACGTGAGGATCACGTGATTGTTACGCTTTGTTACACAATTCGTGTTACCCTGCACGTGACTTCGCACAAAAAAAAAGGCTCAGTGGTTGCATCATGGGGAAAACCCCCTTCGAGCCCAAAGCAGTTCCAGAAGTACAAACACACACACGCGCGCAAACACACACACACACAATCAAACGGGCACCGATACAAAGACTCGCCGGCCCGCGAGTGCGCCCGTTCCCCGGATGGCCGTTGCAATGGCGCGCGTTGCGCTCGCGCTCGCCGCGCTCGTCGCGTGTGTGTGTGCCGGCGCGCGCGCCGCACCGGCGTGCCTCGCAGAGCTGGGCGATTTCGCGGTATCGAGGCTGGACAGCGCGTTCTCCAACTACTCGCGCGTCGCCAACCCGGCTTACAATGTGCATCTGCCGGCGTTCGTGGCGCTCCCTCGCACGCACGACGAGGTCCTGCGGGCGCTTCGGTGCGCCGACGCCCACGGCCTCCCCGTCTCTGTGAAGGCGGGAGGGCACAGCTTTGCCGGGTACTCGTCCGTGCCCGCCCCGGGCTTCATGATCAACCTCGCGAACATGACGCGGGTCGAGTGGACCGGCCCGTCGACCGTGCGCGTTCAGGCCGGCGCCCGCTGGCGCGACGTCTACGCCGCCTTCAAGGTGCTTGTCTTGTCGTCGCCTCGTCAGTGGCATGCATGTGCGCTGTCGCCTTCCCCCCGTGGTGTGCTGTGTCGCCACGGTCCCTCACTCACCCCGTGTTTGTCACAAAAAAATGGTCACTCCAGGAGCACGGCGGGCTGTGGGTCGTCACCGGCGGCCTGTGCCCGAGCGTCGGCGTGGCGGGGTTCACTATGGGCGGCGGCGTGGGCCCGTGCGCGCGGCAGTATGGCATGGCCATCGACAACGTCATTCGCTTCACCATGGCAACGGCCGACGGCGCCGAGGTGGTCGTCGCCGACAACGCCACGAACCGAGACCTCTTCTGGGCGCTGCGGGGCGGCGGCGGGTCGAACTTTGGCGTGGTGTTGGACATTGAATTTGCGGTGCACGAGGGGCCCAAGGACTACACGTGGGGCACAGTGTGCTATCCGCCCGGCGCAGACGCCACGCGCGCGGCGCTGCAGCAGCTCGGCGCCGTCGCCGACTCGCTGCCCGGGACGACGAACGTGGACGCAGTGCTGGAGCCCGGGGGCGGGCTGTGCCTGTGGGTGGTGCACCTTGGCCCGCGGGACGAGACGCTCGCCGCCATCGCCCCGCTGACGGGAGGAGGCGCGAACGTGACGATGAAGGGCTACGACTGCTTCTGGGAGATGATCCAGGCGTTTGCCGTTGCCCACGCGTACGAAGAGTACGACGACGACCCCTTTGTCTCGCGCACGGCGTTCGTCGAGTCGGTGGCGGACATTGCGGACGCCATGGCGACGGTCGCGGTGCCCGACGCCTGCGACCAGCACCTCATCCACTTTGGGGGCGCCATCGGCGACGTGGGAAAGGGCGACACGGCGTTCTTCTGGCGGCGCACGCAGTACATGGTGTACGCGTCGTGCGGGTACACGAGCGACGCGGAGAAGGCCGCGGGCGCGCGCTTCCTCGACGAGTGGTGGGCGCTCATTGCGCCGCACGCGCGGGGGAGCTACGTCAACTTTATCGATCCGGCGCTGCCGCACTGGAAGGAGGTCCGTATGTCGGGGAGGCCGCCCCGGTGCATTTTCGTTGAGAGCGCGAGTACTAGTAACCCTGTTGTGCGAAATAAGTAACACCGTTGTGCGACTGAATGAGTAACCGGGTGTTTGCCCCTCACGCAGCTGTACTACGGCGGCAACTTGCGGCGGCTGGTCGAGATCAAGCAGGCGTGGAACCCTGCGGGCAGGGGGCCGCTGCACTTTGCGCAGGAGATTGACGCCGGCGCTCAATGAAGGGGGTCCCTTTGGGCCTGAATTTGTTTCGTTCCTTGTGTGCGGCTATTTTACATACTTTGCTGTTAGTGACGACGCACGCGGGTGGGTGAACGCGAGTTGGTGCATATGTGCGTGTGAGTACGCGCGCGCGCGCACGTGTGTTGTGTGCGGGATGCGAGTGATTAGGGCGACGAGGGGGCTCGGGGTCAGGTGCTTGCGACGGCGGCGTGCGTGTGGGTTTCGAGCAGGTTGTGGTACTCGCAGCCCGTCGCCGCCATGATCCGCATGTGCTTTGGCGCCGTCGATTGCAGGGCGTGCTTGTCGCGCGACCCAAAGAGCGACTTCCACACGCTGTCGCGCAGCTCTTCGATTGTCGGCGTGCGACCCACAGCCGCGGGATGGACCTGCGCGAGAAAAAACAAAAAAAAAAACAAAAAAAAACAAACGCCGCGTTAGCATCTCCATTTCCTTCTTTCTTTCTCGGTTCCTTCGGGACTTTGGTTACGACAACGCACCTTGTTGTTCTTGCCGCGCCGGTTGGGGGTGGCCGTGAGGCTTGCGCTGGACGTCCCCGTGGCGGCCTGGTTGCTGCCGCCCGCGCGAATGTACTCCGCGTGCATCAGCGCCCACCCCTCCTCAAACGGCATCGAAAGGGCGCGCGCGGACGACGCGGCGCGGCGGAGGTGCGACAACGCGGCCGACTTGTTGCCTGCGCCCGTAATGATGTCGCGTCAGCACTCACACAACGAGACTCCAAAGAAAAAAGCAAAAAAAAATAAAAACACAAGCGCGCAGGTACAATCGAACAACAGCGCACCTTTTCCGTACTGCCGGAGCCCCTCGTAGTGCAGCAGCCGCGGCTGGGCGGCCTTGAAGCGCTTGCAGGCGTCCCCAAAGCGCGCAAACGAGTCCTTGAGCGACTTGGCCACCGCGACGTCGCCGGGGTGCGCGAGGCCCATGATGAGCCACGCCTCGGCCAGGGCGCGGAAGGCGTACATGGCCAAAAAGTGGCGCGCCTTCATGTTCGGGACGAGGCCGTCGGCGCGCACGAGCATCTCGCGGGCGCGCGAGTACTTGCCCGTCAGCGCGTACGCGCGAGCCAGCTGCGCGTAAACGCACTTCTTTCCGAAGCGGTCCCAGTCGTCCGAGTGGAAGAGCGAGTCGGTGAGGAGGTGCTCGAACAGCGTGATGGCGTGGTCGCGGCCGCCGGGCATCTGGTAGCGCAGCTCGACCTCGAGGCAGTTGCAGTAGTACACAAACTGTCCGTCCATGGACGTCTCCGCCGTCGCCTTGAGCCGCGCGTACTTTTCCCGTGCCACCGTGTACTCGGCCAGGTGGAGGAGCGCCGCCGTGTTGACGTACAGCAGCTCCACCTGCAACCAGCCCCAGCGGACATTAGCGCGCAGTCGGACACGGGTCACGCGCACGGCATCACAAAGACGAGTCAATGGGGCGCACCTGGCGGAATCGGTCGTCGATGGCGTCGGCGACGGCGAGGCCCCTCTCGCAAATGTCGTTGCAGTCGCGGTGCCGCGTCATGTTGAACACGACGACGGCGCAGATAAAGTGCACGAGCGCAATCTGCACAGCACACGGCGTGGTGAGCACAGGCAATCACGGGGCACGGAACGAGCAATCCCCCACGCAGTTGCACTTCGAAGAGCAACGGGCAAAAATAATGTGGGGCGGTGGGTAGACGAGCCCCACGCGAAGGTGGGAACGGCAATCGAAGGGACATTGAACATGGAACAGGCGACACAATCGACGGGAGAGCCAGTCCGCGCACAGCAGTTCAGCACGCTTACCTGCGAGCCGTTGCCCATAGACGCCGACGCCTTCTGCGCGACCGACAGGTACCGCTCGGCGAGGCTGTCCCACCCCATCAGCTGGAACATGAGGCTCGCCATAGAGTACACCGCAATCGAGTGCGGGTCCGTCACCTTCAGCTTCCGGATAATGTTCACGGAGCGCAGCACAGACAGCGAGAACGTGTCGCTCCGACTCGCGTAGTACGCCGCCATGGTAAACGTCGTGTACACGTCCAGGCGAAGCCGGAGCTCCCGCCGCGTCGCCCGTGCCTTCGTGCCGTGGCGTTCAAACGGGATGAGCGAGCCGCTCGTCTCCGACGTGCTCGCCCCGGACCGGTCGACCTTCGTCGGCAGCCCGTCGCGCGTCTTGCCGAAGAGGATCGGGTCGCTCCACGGCCGCCACCGCAACAACAGGCGGGCCATCTCAAACACGCAGCTGGACCGCCGCGCAAAGCGCGTGTTGGGAAAGCCGTCGAGGAGGCGCGCGGCCTCGACGTGGTAATCGAGCGACTCCTTCACGCGGCCCATGTTGAGCGAGAGCACGGCGAGCTTGTGCCGCAGGTTCGCCTTGAGTGGGCGCTTCTCGCGGAGCTGGACGTCCTCCTCGATGATCGCCTCGGCGTCCTACGACCGACGGGAAAAGGCGTGAGCACGTCACGTGCGCACGTGCGGACATCCCACAAACAACCACGACGATCACATCTGTCGGCACACACACACACCTTGATGAAAATGATCGCCTCGACGCACGCGTGCTTGCGCGTCGCAAGTTCGCACGCCTCGAGCAGGTGCGGCAGCGCGTTCCGCTTCATCTCGGCCTGTTTTCGAGGGCAAAACACGTAGGGGTCAGCGCGCGAACAACGCACGGCGCAACGCCAACAAAGGGCCACGCACCTGGATCCAGTGAAACGCCGCGATGGCGTGGAGGGCCTGGCTCTGCTGCGTCGTGTGCGTCTCGAGGAAGACGGCGGCGCTGCGGTGCAGGAGCTTCCTCTGCGCCTGCAGGAGGAGGTTGTACGCCGTCTCGCGCAGCATTTCGTGCTTGAACAGGTACACCTCGGGCACGTTCGACTTGCTGACCCGTTTGGCCTCGTCCTCTTCGACGACGTCATCCGGGGCGTGCGGCGACAGCTCGCCAATCTGCGTCAGGTTCGACCCCTCTTCGGCCACCGACGCGATCGCCTTGCGGCTGTCAATGATGCTCTTGAAGCTGTTCGTCACCGTCGTGCGCTGGCTGTTCGTCGTCGCGCCGCCGCTGCTCGACGAGTTCGCGTGGCTGCGGCCGGTGAACTGCGGGCCCCCCGTGCCCACGCCCGCCGCCTGCACCGACCCGGACACCATGGGTGACTCGGACGACGGGTGCACGAGGTCGAGCGTCTCGAACGCCGCCATGAACCCGCGGAGCTCGTCCATCGAAGTGTAGTTGGGGATGATCGCCTGCAACATGGAAAGATGAAACTCGCGCCCAATCACCGCCGCGCACTTGAGGGCCAGCGACGCCGCGGGGTCGAGCTGGTCAATGCGCGACGTCAGCAAGCCCTCGATGGTCGTCGGCAACTCAGAGTGCAGCGACGAGTTGCTGCTGATGTCCGCGTTCAGAATGCATCGCCCGTTCGCCACGGAGATCACTTTGGCCGCACGCAGCGCCTGCAGCAGCTCTTCCGTGAAGAGGGGGTGGCCCTCGCCTGTGTGCATGCACACGCCGTGTGAGCAAAACATGAGAACGACTCGCACGTCCCAGCGGCGCGCCGCGCATGCCATGCAACACGCACAGCCAACACTACTACCGCACACCCAACACAACACGCAACCGACAGCCCCCCCCCCTCCCTCTTGCACCCACCTCGCGTCATGACAAAGTCGAGCACGGCCTCGGGCACTTCTTCGGCGTCTACGCCCAGTCGCCGCGCAATCAGCATGATCGTGTCTGCCGGCTGCAGCGGCCCCAGCGATATCCGTATGAGGCGCTCGCTCTCCAGGATCTGCCCTGCGCACATGCGCGCGGCCGGGTCGTCCTCGTCAGAGCTCACTCGCCGCGTCTCGTCGTGCACGGCGGCCGCAAGCGCAGCCGAGTTTGCCGCGTTCGCAGTGTTCATGGCGCCCGCGCCCGCGCTTACAGACGCGTTGACGCGCGCCTCCGAGCCCATGCTGGCGACCGAGCGGACGACTGTGAGCGCGCCAGACTTGGTCCAGGGCCCCGGCCGCGACACAATCACCATCATCACCGACTTGAGCTCCTGCACGGCGCGCGCGAGCAGCTGCCAACTCGTCGGGTCGAGCCAGTGGGCATCCTCTACAAAGAGAATGGTCGGGTGGCGCTCTCCGATGGCGCCGAGCAGCGCAAGCAGGAGGCCGAGCGTCTTGTCCGCGCGCGCGGCGCCCGCGAGGCACGACGAGACCTCCGTCGGGGGAATTTGGAGGTTGACGACGTCGTTCAGCAGGGGAATGCTGTCGATGAGCTGCGGCTGCCCGCTGATCAGCTCGCGCACGTACGCCTGCTGGTCGGGAACGGACCGCTTTCCGATGGCGCGGAAGTGGTTCTTGAGCACCGCGCGCACAAGGTAGTGGCTGCTGCGCCGGTTCATGCTGCTGCCGTGCCCCTGCAGGATGTGCACGCCAAAGTGCGACGGGAGCCGCCGCATGTACTCGCGCAGGTGGACGGCCATGGCCGTCTTGCCCACGCCCGGCCCGCCCTCGATCACGACCACCGGCGCCGTCTTCTCGTTCAAAAAGTACTCGAGCGAGCGCTCAATGGTCAGGAGCTCCTCGGTGCGGCCCACGAGCACGCTCTGCACGCCCCCCTTCCGCGAGTCACCCTCGACCGAGGACACCTGCGGTAGAGCCGCGCGCTGCGACGACTCGATGCCAGAGAGGAGGATCGGGTGCTTGCCGCTCACCGTGCTCTTGCGTACGGGAATGTGCTCCAGGTTCAAGCGGGACATCTGCGCGCGCGGAAAATAGAGTCAGGTCCTGCCAGGGGCGGGGACAAGGACGCGACATTGCGCAAGCGCTGCGCGTTTTCTCTGCGAGCAACAAAGAGCGGCAGCCGCACACGCACGACGCGCACCATCGACTCCACGGAAGACGAAGACAGCATCGAGATGCGGCGGCCCGTGATGCTGTTCAGCGCCGACATGTCGTCCTCGGCCACGGCGAGCGACGGCCGCACGGAGCGCTGCAGTGCGGGAACCACGTCAGCACCGTGGCTGTGGGGAGTGCAACGCACATGCGCACAGGCCAGAACGGCGAGGCACTCACATTGGCGCGGTTGGGGTCGTCGGTGGCCGGGAATGCGTTCATGGCCGTCTCGTTGTTGCTGTGCATGACGTACGCCTCAATCTCGTCGCGCTTTCCCTTGACACGGACGCCCGGCTTGCGCTCAAGGCCAGGCATGCGACTCTTCTGCTCACGCGGGAACAAAACAAGAGGGGCGCTTTGAGCAAACGCACGCACACATGCCATCACACGGTCTACCCGCCGCCGCAACCACAACAGAGGGCCAAGCAGCCGGTCCCCGCACCTCCTGCGTGTCCTTGTCGCACAAAATGTGCCCGTCGCCGGCCACCATCAGGCGGGCAGAAAGGTTCACGGAATCGCCAATCACCGTGTACTCGCGCCGGAGGCTGCTGCCGAGCACGCCGCAAAAGACGCGCCCTGCGAGCACGCACACACCACCATGTCAGAAAGGCAATGCACTCCACCGCGCGGGCACCGTTGTCGCGGCCACGACAATTGGCACGCACCTGTTGTCACGCCAATCGACGAGGGAAGCCCCTGCAGGAGCAGCGCTCGCTGGATGCCGGCGGCAGCGACGAGCCCGCGGAACGCGTCGTTTTCGTGCTTGTGCGGCGGGAGGCCAAACGCCACGAGGAATGTCGGGCCCTGTTTTTACGAAGAGTCAGCCGCAGTTGGTCGCCACCACCACCCGCTGACAAAGGCCACTGTTTGCGCACCTTGTCAAAGCAGACAAACTTGTTGACCTGGCCCTCGAGCGCCGTCGTCGTCTGATAGACCGTCTCAAACGCGCCCTGGAGCAGCCGGGGCGTCTCCTCGTCTGCGCAACAAGAAATCAGCCCGCTGTTCCCGCACACTCGTGCCGCCGAGGAACCCCCCCCCCCCCCCCCTCCTCTCCTCGGCGAGCGTACAGGCACCACAATGTATGCATTCCGCTCCCTTCTCTCTGATTCGTCCTTTCAACACGCAGCGCTGCACAGAGCAATTTGGACAAACGGCAGTTCGCGACGCCTCACCTGTGAAGTCGAGCTTTCGGTCGATCTTGATGAACACGACCGTTACAATGCGGAGGTGCGACACCCACATGTCGCCCTGGTTCGCATCAAGCGCCGTGAGCACCGGCTTCGGCACATAGCGCCGCATGACGCTGTCGTCCAGGGCATTTGCGTCGCTGCGCACAGTGGGCAACCACGAGTGAGATTCACCAACAAAGCGCGCGTTCCGTACCACAACACAGTGTGTGCAGAGTGAGCACTGCTTGCTGCATGGGAACCCACCGACTGCGGCGACCAGTGCCGAGCTCTGGGAGCGTGGGCGCAAGGTAGCTAAACACAGCGCCGGAGGACTTTTCGTTGGAGAGCGACGAGCGACTGCTCGCGGGTCGGATCATCGTGACAAGGCGATCCACGATCGACCGCCGCCTGCTGATCAGCACGTTCTGCGTCGCCGTGACCTTCCCGCTAAAGTCCGAATTCTGCGCGATGCTTTTCCTGTGCACGGACGTGCTCGACGCCGCCATCGCCCACGAGCCGCTCGCAATGAGCCCCGGCGGCCGAGAGGGGATCGCGCTCGTGCGCCTGTTGCTGAGGCCATTGGGAACGCCGCCGCGCGACGTCGTCATGTTGTTCGACGATCGCAATGCGCCGTTCACGACGTTGCCCTGCTTTCCAATAACGACGCCCTTGCTCGATGCCCACTCCCACGTGTCCTTGTCCGCAACCACCTGCAGCAGCGAAGACGTCACGACGTGCACCCACGCGGGCGATTCCGCGAATCCAACACAAAGCATTAGGACGTGAAATGAAACAAGACGCACCTGGCCCGACTCGGCGGAGCCCTCGCACTTCTTCGCCGCCTCAATAGCCGGCCCACTCATGACCATCTCCATCGCACTGTTGTTGCCCACATGCAGTACCTGCGACAAACGCATCGCGAGCGTCAGGACACAGCTTCTCTCACGCACGTCACGCAGGCCACGAAGGACAGGTGCCGCTGCGACGGCGCCAGTATAGCCCCTACCTGGAACTCGCCCGCGGCGACGCCAACACGTAATCGGAGCTGCACTTCGCCGACCTGCGACGAGCCCAGCTTCGACTGAAGCGCAAGCCCGGCGGAGAGCGCCGAGCAAATGGCCTCCGACATTGACTCGCTGGGGCACGGAAATGCGCCGTCAGAACTACGCCGCGCCACATGCCATCCCTGTGCAACCAAAAGACACGGTGCATATCCCCACGCACCATTCGAGCCCGTCGTCGGTGTCATAGGGAAAGACGGCGAGGAATGCGTCGCCGGCAAACTTCAGAATGTCGCCGCCCTCGCCGTACACGCACGAGATAACAATCGCAAAGATGCGGTTGAGAATTTCCATGAGCTTCTCAGTGCCATTTTGCTCGTCGCGCGCTATTGTTTCCGTGAACTTCGTGAAGCCACTGAGGTCCGCCACGAGCACCGCCGCCTTGTGGCGATGCACGACCTGCACGAACACCCCGTCTCAGATGCGAGAGGCCAAGGCAAAAATCGCGTGACGCAACGGCGGGGCAATTGCTCTCGCAACAGGACAGTGCGAGACACGGCTGTCGGCACACGTTCCGCAGACTCACCGGTGGCGTGATGCCGCCGCCCGCCGCGTAGCTTCTTTGCAGAAGCCTACACACGAACCCCTCCATTGTGCGTCCGGGCTGCGAGCGATGTCACGTGCACGAATCATCAGTGCCACAGACCGCCAGCGCTTGGACATTTGAAGAGCCGCGGCAGCAATTACGCACCCAAAGCCGAAGCGTCCAGCTCTATGTCATTCTCCGTGGCGCTCCATGCGCGTGTGATCGGGCGCAGTGCGCGGATGCCTCACGCCAGAGAGGAAGGCACCTCCTCGCGCCCACCGCGCAGCTACTCGCACGTTGAGTCCGCCACTGTCACAGCATTTCCAAGCTCCAACTGAGGCGTCGCAAAGGCGTTCGCCCGCCGGCCCAATCCACAACACGCTCAAAACGCACACACGCAAACACAACTCGTTGAGGAAGAGTGTAGCCTCCGCGGTCGCTGTGATCGAACCGGCAACCCACACACACGTGTCTCACTCACACACGCCCCCACGCACGCCAGCGAGGCTTCGTCTAATGCAATCGGCCTCGCACAAAGAGTGATTTCTTTCGAGCTGCCCGGTCGCAGCCAGTATTGTTAGGACACAAGGGTGCCGTGGCCCGGGCGACGGACATTGGACTACGACCCAATTTTAACATCCTTTTTCCGCGGCTTGTTCAATGGTCACCCAGGAAGCCAGAGTTGGGACTCGGCGGTCCGGACATTCGAGACACGGCCTGAAACCTTTGGAAAAATTGGATAAAATGCAATCTAAATGCGCGGGTTGATACCCAAAGTCCGCCGTTGCCACGGAACTGCCGGCTGAACGTGGGGCCATGGTAACCAGGCACGTGACCTGCCTTCCGGTCAACTGTGTCGAACTTCCTTCGTCTCTCCATGTTTGTGTTGCATTGCTAGTGGAAGTGCCGCGACTTCCTTTGTTCCTCTTCATTCTTCAACGTCTATTTGTGGTATATAGACGGAGGCTGCAAATTTAATTATGTTGGATTTTTTTTTTTTTCCTGCGTGTGTTCGCGGGTGCTGTCGTATCGAGTCAACATACCGAAGCGTTTTACTGCAAGCACAGAGGTCTATTGGGGGATAATAGAACTGACAACAGATGCCCGCTGGCATGGACACACGCAGAACGACACTATAGGGGCCGCTGAAAACCATTTCAACGCACAAAGAGAGAAGGTGAAGAAGCTCAGTGGCAGAGCAAACGAACAGTACAACGAGCCATACAAACTGACAAAGACAAGCCATGCAATCAAACAATGGGCACTAAGGCAATAGCGCACGGAAGGACTGTCTCCGACGGAATCGCATGCCGTCGCCGTATCGCACGATCCGCCACTCAATGTGCGCAGTGACGTGAAGCAATAGCGGACGGAGGGTCTTGATGCCGTTGAGTCGCATGCCAGACGCCGTCGGTCCCACGCCGCTGCATCCGTTACTCAATGTGCGCAGTGACGTGAGGCATTGCTGCCGCCTTCTTGAACGCCTCTAGAAGCTTGTCCATGCGCGTGTCGTCGCGCCTCGTCCAGTTATGGTGACAGTCGCGGTCAAACGGTGTCCCCTGCAGGTCGTCCTCACACCTTGCCAGGTACGGCATCAGCAGCTCAAACATCACCACCGCATCCCTAATGAGATCGGGCCACAACGACGTGCCCATTTCGCCGTTCAGCGACGCGTGCCAGTGCACGTGCGCAAAGCCAACGAGCGGTCCGAGCCCAGCCGCGCAGATGGCGGGGACGAAAGACGCAGACGTCAGCAGCGAAATGTGGATCGCGCACGATTCGTACGCGCGACTACGCGAGATAGGCATCGGCCTCGTACGGGGACCACACACGTCCTCGATGCAGCGCAGCACGTGCGTCTTCGACAGCCGTCCGACTGCGTTGCCGGGGAGAGACTGAGCGCGGCGGTACGCGGCAATGCACAGCCAGCGCCAGTAATAGGGCCACGCGTCGCCAGAGCCCAAAGAAACGCTGAACACGCCGTCGTCCTCTTCCTCTGAGTCGACATCCGACGTCTCATTCGCAGCGTCGGTGGTGGCAGTGCCCGTGTCGATGGCGCCGGATTCCCCTTCGACTGTCCCGGTCTTCTGGCGCTTGAGGGGAGGAGAAAGATCGCCATTCGCAGCGTTACAGTCCTTCTCTGCCGTGTCGTCCTTGGAGGCTGCGTCGGAGGGGGGCGCCAGGGCCGTCTTGTACACGACGAAGATGATGTCACGCCCCATGGGCCTGTTACAAAAAAAAAAAAAAAAGAAAAAAAGAAAAAAAAAGGGAAAAAAGCACAAGGGAGAGCGTTGAAAAAGACTTGCGAAAAGCATAAGGATAGCGTTTGCGCACAGAACGGCCTCTTCGCAAGTCTTCTTCCCTCCGCCGACACGCAGAGTGACACGCACGCACGCACACTCAGCTGTAACGCAATGCGTTTGCTCTGCGCTTGATCGAGGTAACATGTCAAATAATTTGACAACCACCAAATTTTTGCAAAATATCCAGTCCTCTTCAAGTAATTACTCGAGACCACTTCTCGCCGGGATTGAATTTTTTTTTTGTCGTAAAACGCAAAACGTGTTGCGTCTGACACGGCGTGAATATTCGGCGCGCTTCAGCCACAAACACACGGCTGAACGCATACAACTCGCCCCAGTCAACCGCACGCATACACTGGCACGCACGTTGCACGCACATACACACACGCACACGCACATTGACACGCACATACACGCACACACACGCACATCAGACTCACACACGCACACGCACACACGCACGCACTCACGCACACGCACACGCACAAGTGCGCGCGCACACAAACACACATCGCCGGACGCGGTACACAAACACGCATCACATTACGGCACACCTGCCTAACCGACCCGGCTCTGATGCCGGACGGCGGGGAGTAATAGGGCGGAGTGCGGCGCACAGTTGTTGCACGCACGCACATCATGCATGCACATACACGTTAGAGCAGAAGCTGCTGCTGTGCATGTAAATTTGACAAGGACCCCTAGACTCAGATAGCCAGTCTTGAACATGCCAACGCCGGCGCCGGCCGCCGGGTTCATTGCTAGTGTGCCGATGTGGAGGAGCTTCGTCAGCCCCACATACTCCTCTTTAAGAACGCGGTAGAGGGTGGTAATAACATGCCGAGTTACACGTTACATGTAGAGTCGCCAGTCGGATAATTGACAGTCACTGTTGGCCGCGCCGGCGTCAGCCGCCGCTGATGTGCTGGTGGGCCGGCCACCGTCAGTCGGGGCATTGAGATTCTAGAGCAGTGTTCTTAGTGCACGGGGATCCCTGGCACTGCATTATGGTATAGCACGCCCATGCGTGTGGTTCCCAACTCCTTCTCCACCTTGTCGCTCCTGTCCGGGCACGGCCGGAGAGTACTGAGGCCCGGCTGTGCCAGTTCAGTGTGCCGGCAATGGTCAGTGGGGACTCATGCACCATCCGCAATGTTGTGTCCATGTCGTGGCATTCGAGTGTGGGCGTTACAGTTGCCAACGTGCTCTTGGCACGAGACTTGCAGTGCAACTGAGGCCGGCAGCCGGCACCGGCCCGCCGGCGCTAAAGTGCCTGTGATTGGGGTCGAACCCGGTTCCCCACTGAATTGTGTGACGTCATGTTTTGATGCTGCAATCGATGAGTCCACACGTGGAGTGCTCAGAACGCACGAAGGGCCGACATCTTCCTCTACAGAAGTCGCCCAACGCACCCTACCCGCGCACGCGTTCGTCCGCTTTACCCGTACTTTCTCGCCCTGCAACCATGGCGCCACACCTTTGGCTGCGCGCGGAGGTCAAGCCCCACGAACACCGCACACCCCTCACGCCCGCCACTTGCGCCAAGCTCATCGCAGAGGGTGCGTTGGCTGCGTAGTGGCCTCTGTCACGTTCGCCCGATAGTCGTGCTGCTGCCACGCAATGTCATGGCTCAATTGCTTGTCGTTTACCGGTGTTCTTACGATGATTTCTCTTGGGAGTGTAGGGTTCGAGTTGACGGTGGAACGGTCGCAAGACCGGATCGTTCCCGAGTCCGAGTACGAAAAGTGAGTGTCGCTGAAAGTAGCACTCTTCATGTGTCTGCACTCGAAGCCCTCCGCTCACACGCATAGCGGTGCAGGATCGGGTGCCGAATTGTGCCCGCCGGGACGTGGACGGACGCGCCCGCGGACGCATTCATCGTCGGCCTGAAGGAGCTGCCGGAAAGCGGCGCGCCGCTTCGCCACAGACACATCTACTTTGGACACGCGTACAAGAACCAGGAGGGATGGAGGTGGGGAACAACTGGCTTTCTTGCCAAGGGCGTTGTGCGCAATGCGGGCGCGTGTTGCGCGAACTTTTGCAATGTCGCCATATTAAGCGCGACTGCGCCGCCATTTCCTTCCCAGGCAACTGCTGGGCCGCTTTGTGAGGGGCGGTGGGCGTCTCCTGGACATGGAATTTCTGATGGACGACAAGGGTGGGTGCGCGTTTTGCCGCCTGTCACAAGCGTCTTATCCCAACTGCGTTCTAATCCCGAGTTATTGTTCAGGCCGTCGTGTTGCCGCTTTCGGTTACATGGCGGGGTTTGCGGGCTCTGCCGTTGGACTGCAGCTGTGGGCCCACCAGCGTCTCAAGTGCGTGCGGCTTTTGTTTGCCTGTTGTCAGTTGTGTCGTGCGATATCACGCTGTCGGCGTGTGAGCATTGGAGAGAGGCTGTTGCTGTCCCGGTGATTTTGGGCTGAACAGCGTTTGAGGCGATTGCCGGTCTGACCGTTTGCTCTATTTCGCAGTCCCGGCACTCCCCTCGGCACCATCTCGGCATATCCCAACGACGCCTCGCTCATTGCGTGCATCAAGGGGCAGCTGGAACTGGCGCGTGCGAGTGAGTGTGCCGAAAAGCCGCGTTTCTGTTGCATACCACCGACAGCGACGCCTGTGGCGACTGGTGTTGCTGTGCCCGTCGCGTCATGTTAAATCGACTCACAAACCTCCTCACTCGAACACCAACCCACTCACTGTTGCCCCATTTCGCACCCGCAGAGAATAACGGCCAATTGCCGCGCATCATTGTGATTGGCGCACTCGGCCGGTGCGGGTCGGGGGCGGTCGATTTTGCCCTCGCGGCCGGCATTCCCACGTGAGTGGCAGCCCCTTACAAAACACACATTGCACTTGCCTTGGACACCGAGCACCTGTGCCGTGCACCCGTTCAAGCAAGCACGTCTGAGTGCGCTCGTTGACAAAATACGCCACGCTCTTGCAGTGAGAACATTGTGCGTTGGGACATGGCGGAGACGCGCGCGGGCGGTCCCTTCCCCGAGATCCTTGCCCATGACATCATGGTCAACTGCATCTACCTCTCGTCGCCCATCCCCCCCTTCATCACGCGCGAGGTCATCGACAGCGCCGCCTCCCGTCAGCTCTCCGTCATCGTTGACGTCAGCTGCGACACGACGAACCCGCACAACCCCATCCCTATCTACAACCGCACGACCACCTTCGACAGCCCCGCCCTCACAGTGCCCACCAAGTGAGTCGCTTTGTCGCTTGCGCGATGAGTTGCGGCACTATTCTTGCAACGGCGTTTTGCGTGTTCGTGGCACTAACGATTCTGTCCTCCCGCAGGAACAAGCCCGAACTTGAACTCGTGGCCATCGATCACCTTCCGACGCTCCTGCCCCTCGAAAGCAGCGGCCGCTTTGCCGACGACATGCTTCCGTCGTTCCTCCAGCTCAAGGAGTACGCGACGGCGCCCGTGTGGACGAACGTGTCCAAGCTGTTTGACGAGAAATCCGCCGGCATCTCCCAATGAGGGACGAATGCGCCATAAATTTTGGCTCGCTCTGAAACTCAGACTGTGACCGCTTTAATGCAATCACAGGCACGCGACGCACAGGTGGCCCCCGTCCGGCGTGCGGCCAATCTGCTCCCCCGCCCCAAAAACCTTTCCGCACTTTCGGCACGCCATGCACTGCGCGTGGCAGGGCTTGCCATCGGTGACGAGCAACGCGCCGAGGGATGGATCCAGGCTGCTGCCGTCGTCGGCGAATATCCGCTTCGTGCACATGCAGCAGTTGACACAGTGGAGATGAAACTGCCCCTCGCCGACGCGCGTGTAGCGCCCCGTGATGGGCTCGCGACATTGGGCGCACTTTGCGGCGGCGTTTGTGTGGCAGGCCTCGCAGATTATCGCGGGACCGACGCCAAAATGGTTGCCCGAGATTGCTTTCTGCGTGGGCGACACGTGAGCAAAGTGTCGAAGAGCATTCCGCGGACAATGCAAACGCACCTTGCACGTGTCGCACGTGAAGCACGCGACATGGAAGCAGCCGAGCGCGGACTTGACTATCTCGCCCTCCAGGTGCCCTCCGCACCGCTTGCAGTCTGTGCGCGATGGAAGGTGCCCAACAGAGTGAGACGAATTGAATGGATCCACCTCGTCATTCGCCACGAGAACGTCCTGCGAGAAACAAGGCGCGGTCACTTACCACCAACGCCCGCGCGAATGCACTTGGAACACTCGATGCCCCGCGGTCCAACAAACACGCCGTCTGTCGGCGATATTTTGACGGAGCATGTCGCGCATCTGCGAAAATGCGACGTTAGCACGACTCTCTAACGGCCTCAGACAGCAACAGGTGGCAGATACGGCCGCGCCATACGCACTTCAGACAGTCGGCGTGAAACTGTTTGCCGCCGGCGGCATATCCGCCTTCGTCCATGTACTGGCCGCACCCGTCGCACTTGGCGCCCCACCGCTTGCGGTAGTCGTCGGGGCAGTACACGGCCCCATCTTTGACATAGTACTGCTCCAAAATGGCATCGCAATCTGCAGCGCGCGTGGTATCAGCAGCAGAAGACCGCGGGTTTGCAAAATGTGTGTGTGAGAGTGTGTGTGTGTTCGTGCGTGCATGTGCGCGTGCAAACGAGTGATGAAATGCGCAACCCACCGACGCACGAGAAAGTGGTCATCGAAGGGTCGAAGTTTTTGGGCTTCTCTGCAGCGCCAGGAAGAATAAACAACTTAGACGTGGCCGCAACTAACAAAGTTGCGCACTTGCACCAAGCGCAGCAGTCAGTTCATGCAATGCAGGCGGAACCCAGCTCGCAAAGCACAGTAGTCAGTTGCGTGCAAGCACGAGGGACCCAGCTCGCCCACAAGCACGAGGGACCAGCTCGCCCACAAAGCACGAGGGACCAGCTCGCCAAAAGCGCAGCAGCCAGTTTGCGTGCAAGAGACGAGGGGACCCACTAATGGGCTTGGCGTACTGGGGCAACGCGGGAGGGGCGTCCGAGGGAGGTGCGGGCGCCTCCGCCTCGCTCACCCGCCGCAGTGTGTCATATTCTGTTGCGGACGGCTTCCGTCGTCGGAGCGCGTCGTAATCGGAGGGTGTGCTCCGCTCAAAAGTGAGCGTGGCATACTGCGCAAATGCCATCCCCACACGCAAACTTAGCGACGTCTGCCAGAAAAGATCACGCGCGGCTATCAACCCACGTTGTGCGAAATGCTGCGAGCGTCGACGTCATCGTCGCCCTCTCGGATGCCCTGCAGTGATGCATACGAGGCCGTGCGAGATCCTGCGGGTTGTCCCTCGATTACTGACATATTTGGGCAATACGTGTTGTAAACACAAAACTCACGGCCTATCAACACAACATACAACGACAAAGAAGAGATGGTCGCCAAGAGATCGCACACCTCGTCTGAGGCTTGGATCTATAGGTTCGTCGAAGATGGAGCGCTTGCGGTCACCACGAATGAGAGACAGCGACGCGTACACATGACTGTCGGAGCGCATGTGCCGCTGCTGCAACGGCGGGAGGCAAGGTGAGAAGTAGGCCACGCATTCTAAGACGACCGAAAAGGCAGATTCGCAGCAAGCAAATGCTGTGTTGTCACGCAATACCCTCTGTCACACACAGCACCTACCGGCAGTCCCGTGAGTTCCTGCGGGTCATCGTACACATCCCCGTCGTCGTCATACACGCGAAGGGCGTCCTGCGGAGTGCAGTACACGCTATCCATCACAGCACGCAGGGACAGAGATCCCAATATCCGAAGACGCACTCTCTTCTGGTCAAGGCGTCCTCCTAAACACGCTACAGTGGCACTGTTTTCGTGCTGGTGCGTGAAGGGAGTCTCCCAGGCAATATTTACAACCGGCTTTGTCCAGGTAGGAGATTCTTCATCGGGAATAGATTACCTTTATGAGATCTCATGCGCATGTATGCACTAATAAGGCTTAGAATGTCTTTTATGTACTGATATGTCTATCAAAGACGCAAACTTTACTATTTTAGGTGACATTTCCCAAGCACGTGGCACCTTGCATCCGGGTCTCCGAAGTTTGGCGCATGCGTCGATGTTTCACTCCCATTGCGACACTGTGCAAAAAGGGCCTTTTTATCTCTTGCATCACGCCCATTTCCCGCGAACGGCGTCAGCGGAAGTGCGAGGACGGAGTGCCGTCGCTCGCGATCTCTCTGTGGGTAGCAGATCGAAGGACTTTGGTGGCGAATCGCCCGTTGAAGTCGAGGCGGACTGCATCGGTTGCTCTGCACGTTCATTCCCGTGTGACGCGCGCGCCGTCGTGCGCTACAGACACGCCCGAAAATGGCGGAGCCCGGAGACCAGGCCGACCGCAATGTCGAGATGTGGAAGATCAAGAAGCTCATTAAGAGCCTCGAAGCTGCGCGCGGGTGCGTTTGTGCATTAGCCTTGAAGCTGCGCGCGGGTGCGTTTGTGCATTAGCCTTGAAGCTGCGCGCGGGTGCGTTTGTGCATTATCCTTGAAGCTGCGCGCGGGTGCGTTTGTACATTGTGGAGAGTAGAGATGCGGCTTGAGGGCGTTTGTTGCCGCTTGTGCTGTCCACTTGTGCACACTGCATGGTGTGCGGACGGGGCTGCAGTGTTGTATTGTGCTATGTGCTTACTATGTGGTGTGGACGGGGTGCAGCGATGGTACCAGCATGATCTCCCTCATTATTCCGCCTCGCGATCAAATCTCGCGAGTGGCAAAGATGCTTGCCGAAGAGTACGGCACGGCGTCGAACATCAAGAACAGAGTGAACAGGCGAGTGTGGTCTCGAGTGCCGCGTCAGCATTGGCCGCTGTGTGTCTGGATCGTTGCATTGCGAGCGATGGTCTGACTGTTTTGTGTTGCCGGTGTGCAGGCAATCGGTGCTTGCGGCCATTGTGTCGGTGCAGAACCGCCTAAAGCTCTACAACCAGGGTGGGTCCTGGGACTTGCAATTCGAGGCTGGTGTTTGTTCTTGGCGACTGTTATGTTGCGAGTTCAAATATCGCACGTTCCCCGCCACAGTACGCGTGAAGCTCCCGTCGCACGTTGCCGAGTGTCTGACCATTCAAATTTCGCGCTGCAGTGCCCACGAACGGCCTTGTGATATATTGCGGCACGATCATCACGGAAGACGGCAAGGATAAGATGGTCAACATCGACTTTGAGCCGTTTAAGCCGATCAACACGTCGCTGTACCTCTGCGACAACAAGTTCCACACAGAGGTGAGCGCGGTTCTCGTATCTTTGCGCCCGGTTTTGTTCGGGCGGTGTCAAGGGTCAGCCTCGAACGGTTCGACCGATGACAGCTGAATAGATGGACAGTCCCCTTGGTCCTTGGTTTGTGGCCCTCTCAATTCGGAGGTGGAGTCCCACCGGCCTCAGTGCTTCACTATTTCACGTGGAAAACCGTGTGCCTGCTTATATCGTTCGAACTGTTTCTCGGCGTGTTTCTGCGGATGGCTCACTCTCTGCGTCTGTGCAGGCGCTGAACGACCTCCTCGAGGACGACAGCAAGTTTGGCTTCATCGTGATGGACGGCAACGGCGCGCTCTTCGGCACGCTCTCGGGCAACACGCGCGACATTATCCACAAGTTCAATGTCGAGCTCCCGAAGAAGCACGGTGCGTACGCAACTGTTATCAGACCCTCAGCAGTCCCGTGCGGTCTGCATGGGTGTGCTCGCCTTCCGTGCATGTTGTCATCAGCCATTAGCCCCGTGCGGTCTGCAATTCGCGTGCTGACCTTGCGCGCATGGCTGCTTGTCCCGCAGGTCGTGGTGGTCAGTCGGCTCTCCGTTTTGCGCGTCTCCGCATGGAGCGTCGTCACAACTACGTGCGCAAGGTCGCCGAGACGGCCACACAGATTTTCATCACGAACGACAAGGTGTGCATCCTGCGTGCGCGTGCTGTCTTGTGTTCATCGTGCGGTCGAGCTCTCCTAACGATGACCCTGTCAAAACGAATGGATCAAACGAACGCACTTCTCGCCCCTTGTGGCTCACCGTGCTGCTGTGATGCGTGCGCGTGCAGCCGAACGTGGCGGGCCTCATCCTTGCGGGTTCGGCCGACTTCAAGACGGAGCTCAGCCAGTCGGACATGTTCGACCAGCGCCTCGTGCCCAAGATTATCAAGATTGTCGACGTTTCGTACGGAGGAGAGAGCGGCTTCAACCAGGTACGTGTCGCGGTTGTCGTGGTTGCGCCCTTTTCACGCCGCATCTCTTGTGTCTGAATGCGAGGGGGCGATGGCGGATTGTTACGCTGTTCACGCTTGCGAAGACTGCGTGAGTCTGTCCTAGCGCGAAAGGAGAGTGGCGGTTGATGTACGTCGCTGCGCAGGCCATTGAGTTGTCGCAAGAGTGCCTGCTGAACGTCAAGTTCATCCAAGAGAAGAAGCTCATTCTCAAGTTCTTCGAGGAGATCTCGCAAGACACGGGGCGCTATTGCTTTGGCGTGGAGGATACGCTGAAGGTGCGTCGTCTTGCTTCGTCGTGCTGTCGTCCTGTGGTTTGTGTGCGCGTGTGTGTGTGCGTGCGTGTGTGTGTGCGTCTGGGTGCATGTGCGTGCGTGCGCGTGTGCGTGTCCTAATATGCATGGCGTAAACTGTAGGGTCTCGAGATGGGTGCTGTTGAAACGCTCATCGTGTGGGAGAACTTGGACGTGAACCGATACACGATGAAGAACAACGCGAGCGGCGGTGAGTGACGCACGACTTTCTCTCCGATTGACCCGCGCACTTTATGTGAACTTGGTTACTGCTCGCCTCCCGTCTGCGAATCGGTAGCTGACGTGCCAATGCGCGGCGCCATTGCAGAGACACAAACAATGCACCTCACGAAGGAGCAGGAGAAGGACCGCTCGCGGTTTGTGGACGAGACGGGCGCCGAGCTCGAGCTCATCGAGAAGGTGTCGTTCCTCGAGTGGCTGGCGAACAGCTACAAGAAGTTTGGCGCCGTTCTTGAGATTGTGACGGACAAGTCGCAGGAGGGCTCGCAGTTCTGCAAGGGCTTTGGTGGCATCGGAGGTGCGTGCGGCGTACGGCATTCGGAGCAGTGTCTTCTTGGATCCGTGTTGTGCGTCACACCTGTGCGTGTTCGGAGGGTCAGAATACGCTCTCTTGTTCGTCGTGTCGTTCGTGTCATTGGTGGCGGTGAAAGGCGTTGCCCTCAATGCTGAGTTCACGTGCACCGGTGATTCTGATCTGTTTGAGCCCTCTGGCGCAGGGCTCCTCCGGTATCGCGTGGACTTCCAGTCAATGGACGTCAACGAGGACGACTTCGTGGACGACCTCGACGACTTCATGTGAGTGCGCACGCAGGCGGCGCCGGCGACCCTTTCCGTGGGGCGGCCCTCTTAAGTTGGGCCGAGGGTGGCTGAGCGGCTGTTGCGGCGGTGCCGCTGCGCATTCTCTGCGTCGCCGGCGCTAAGGAGTAGCCCATCGCGTACCATCGATGGTCAAGCCTTTGTGGCACTCTTGCGCGCGTTCTCAGTGTGAATGAAGTGTTGGTGGTTCACGTGAGCATATGGACGTCGAGGGCCATTTTGTCGCTGTCGTTTTTATGTACACTGGGACGCCACGCACAAACGCCGCACGCCGCAACTTTCTTCACCACATGCGCTCGCGGATGATAACCTCGTCTCCGAAGCGGTCGCGTTCGACAATCGTTTCGTTGCCGAACATGTCCCGTTTCACCTTAATCTCGTCGCCGTAAGCGTCGCGCGTGACTGTCTCCGACCCGAACATGTTCGTCTTTGTCACGCTCACGTCGCCGTAGGCATCGGCGCGTATGGTTTCCCGCTGTCCGAAGGCGCCCGTCTTGACCTCCGTCATGTTGCCGTACATGTCGCGCTGCACGTACGTCTCTCCGCCCATAGCGTTGGGATAGGCCACGCCGACAGAGGGACCTGCAGATCAGTCGCCACATCAGAGACGAGATCGCGCCGATCGCACTCACACGCAAGCTACAAATGCCCGAACGCAAGCAAGACTTCGAATCAGAATACCTAAACAACAAAACTCCAAGACTTCGAATCAGAATACCTAAACAACAAAACTCCGAAACAGAAAAACCCACCCATCATCGGCGCAGGCGCCATCGGCATCGGGGGCGCGTAGGCCGGCGGGGGCGCAGCGTACGGCTGCGGATAAGGCGCGGGATACGCCGGCTGCATGGGATAGCCCGGGTACATGGGCTGCGCGACTGCGACAGGGACCGCCATCGGGACGCCGGTCTCGACGACGACAATATCGCGGTGGTGGTGGTGATGGAACATGTTTGCGGTTTTATAGCAAGGCGACGAGCGATCGACCTCAGGTGCACCTGTGCAAGAGCCTTCTTCGTTGAGCACTAGAAGAAAGATCAGCCTGTCTTATATGGGTCACAATCGCTACACGGTACGCACTCCCACACACGCACACCCGAGATACCGACGCACGCGCAGTCTATTTCTGAAATGGCCCAGGGCCTTTCCATTTTTGGTCAAGCGGTTACCATCAACATAGGGTGGGAATTAGCGGCGACAGCACAAAGAGTGTGTGTGTGTGTCTCTATTTACATCTGCTTTTTTCACGCGAAAAACTTGCGCCATACGACGACGCCGAGGATTCCCGTCAGCACGAGTATGATGAAGCACATGATGAGCTTGTTCGTCACAATCCTGCGGCAGGCATGGTGTTGATTTCGCATAAAATAAACACTGCCGCGTGTGAACGCAACCTCACCTCCACTGCATGGCGTACAGGATCCGTCGGCTCTTGCTCAGGTTCGCGTCGGCATCTTGCAACTTAGCAGCGACCGAAAAAATGTAAGAAAAGGCGTCCTCGGCCCACATGGCAGAATACAGCTACTAAATTCACAGAGCACGCCCTCTCAGACACTCACCCGTCCCGTTGCACGCAAGAGGCTTTCATGTTGACTAGAGAGATCTCCGAGTGCGGCAGTCCCAATTTGCTCTGTGAGGCGATGGGACACGCCGCCGTTTAGAAATACATCGCAGAGAACAACAATTTGAAAAGAGGAGCGAAAAGAGGAGCGAAATCTCTCGAAAAAATCAAAGCACTCACCCGACTCATTGGCGACTCGCTGCGCGTTCTGAATGCGCTCTGACGTGCGAGCCAATCGCGCATCATTCGCCAACAACCGGGCTCTACTGCCGGTTGCAGCGCCCTGCACGCACACGACGCACGTTACATTTCTCTCACATTACACGACAACGACTTCGTGGCTGCCAGCAATCGCCGCTGCGGAATAGCACAGTTTGCGGGCACTAACCTCCAGATCTGCCTCGACGTCCGCGCCACCGCCCAGAAGCTCGTCGCGTGCGGATAGCGATGGGTTCGCGGCTCGTTGCTGGTGCAAACAACAGCGCGCATATTAGACCCAGCGCCATATACGCGCGCAAGTACCTTGAATCTAAGACGCACCAGATTCCTCTTCAACGCGGCCATGTCGGTCTGGTAATTGCGCACGCGGCCCTGCAGCTTCTGTCTGTACGGCTGTGGCTGCGACCGCAGCTCTACCTCCATCTGTTGCAACTGCGCGGCACAACCACAGCCATTCAGCCAGGCCGTAACATCACGCAACACTCGCGCACATGACGAAAGCAGGCAGTGCAGCCGTACCAAATCCTCCGCGTCCCGCACATCTCGCTCGAGATTACGCACAAGAGCTTTTCGTTGCTCTGCGATGGATAAGTCATGATCATTACGAGCTCGCAGGCCGTACACCCTGTCACACGCCGCACACCTGTCACACGCACCTCCATTGAGCATTGGCAATTCGCCTTGAATCTTTCGGTTGATGGCCCCATAGCTCGACGTGAAATCGACCTCGAGGGCCTCAAACATCTCGGACGACATTTTCGAAGCGATTCGACAGGGACGACGTCACGACGTCCCCGCGGCGAACGTGGGCGTGCACTTGCGAAAAATAGCCCAATTTGAATAAGAGCGCATGCGGGACGCGAGCGAAGGAGGGCTGTCTCTTTAGCCACACACCTCAAAGGAACGTTTAAACGAAGGCATTTCGCCGATCGTTCTGAAAGGCTTGCAGACTGTCCTCCAGTTCCATTGACGTCATCATGATGGCAGTGTGGAGATGTAGTAACAGATCCTTATCATTGATTTGAAAAATGGGGGAAATTGTTCAAGATTCGACACTTGCTCAATTTATGCGACCACGACGGGTTCCCGATGTTACTGTGCATTCTTGAACCTTTCAAACCGTTTTAGATGTTGAGTCGCACACACACAACTCCTCGCTCAGACGCGCCATGAAGCCGCCGTAGAGATGGAGAGCGCCGCGGCGTCAACGCCGTCCATTGATGACCTCCGCATTGTCGGTTCCGTGGCGTGTGATGTGCCCGGCTGCAATCGCGTGCTGCCCAACCCCTCGTGCTTGCGCATGCACCTCGTGAGGCACCACCGCGTCGTCGACGGTGCGCCGGCAGCGACCTTCAACCCCCGTGGGGCACTTAACAAGACTGGCAGCCGCGAAAGGGCGCATTGGGCGGGCGAAACGGAGGCCGTGCATCAGGGGATCGTGCTGCCGCCCGCGGCGTCAACGCACGGGAAGCGCGCCTTTTTCTGCCCGGTGCCGTCGTGCGAGCGCGCGGAAGGGGGCGGTGCGCCTTTTAATCGCCTCGGTCACGTGAAGCAGCACTATTGGAGCGTGCACGGGGAGAAGAGGTTTCACTGCACGAGGTGCGGCGCGTCGTTTGGGATCGCCAGCGTCCACGCGCGGCATGTCGCCCAGTGCGGCATTGCGCTGGTATGCTCGTGCGGGGAGTCGTTCCCGTCGAAAGATCGTCTGCGCACGCACACGCGGCGGACGAAATGCGCCGGTTACACTCCTCTGCGCGCCCACACCAGCGTAACAGCGTGAGTACAAAGCTGCCCGTTGTTACAGGTTGCAGTAAAGCGCTCATGATGAACATAATCCTCGCAGCGCGACCGCGGATAAGGCCATGGATCTGCTGTGCCTTGCGTCCGCGGCGCAGTCCGGACGCGGCAAGTCGACCGCGCCGGGTGTGGGTGCTGCGCCCGTGCACCAGAGCCGCGAGACGCAGACGACGGTCGACGCCATGTACGAGATGTACATTGCGGCACCGCAGCGCAACGTGCGCGTGGGTGAGGGCGGCGTCCTTCTGTCGGACAGCTACTCGCAAACGGCGCTGCAACTGCTTCGGGCCGAGGCCGGGATCGGGTCCCATTCGCGCGACGCACAGCAGCAGACGCACGACGACGCCCGCCTCGTCGACGGGCGCACTGTGGACTTTGCATGCGGCGGCGACTCTCCTTTGGGCAGCGATGTCCTGGACGCCAGCGCGCCTGCGGATGACGGGGATGAGGGGCTTGAGGGCCAGCGCGCGGTGTATGCCGACGACGGGACGCAGACGGGCGCCGCCGGCGGCCCCTTCGGGGCGGGCGTCAAGGTGCTCTATTTGCACCCGACCTACGCGACGATGGAAACGCAGACGAGCAACGGTGCATTCGACGACGCGATGTCCGTGGCAGTCCAGACGGCGCCCTATCTCTCGCAAGTGCGGGGCGACGATGCGTTTGACGACGCGATGTCCGTGGGCGTCCAGACGGCCCCATACCACCCGCTGTACGCGACGATGGAGACGCAGACAGTGTTCACGGGCATTCTGCCACTGGACAAGACGGCTTTGACGCCGCAGTCGCTTGGACATCTCTACTCGGACGACTTCACGCAGACGTGATTGTGGGCGAGATTTGAAGAGCACAAGTCTTGTTGGCCGCCGCATCCTCGCACGCACACATCCGACCCACGCAAGGACAACTTGGCAACAGTGGCTTTCGACAAAGCAGAGTGGTGTTGCGCACGCTCGCGTTTGTGCACGATCATGTGAATGGTGGAGGGTCGAAGCATGACGGCAAGCACGTCCACGGAATGGGGCTACCGACGCGTTCAGCTTGTGATCGGCGCGTGCAGTCGTTTGTTTCGTCGGCTTGCAATGCGAACTGTGGAATGTACATTTCATTGTCGTCGTAGTTCTGGTTCGTTCGTTTTCAACGCTCACGCAAACACCGCGATATCAGAGAAAATCAAGAGGGACATACCAGTCCACACCGCCGCCGGCACGTGCCGCCTCAGGCGAGGGCCGGCATCTCAGCAATAACAGCCTCACCGTTGTTCCCATAACCAATGACATAGGTCTGTGCGCGCGAGGGAACAGTGAGTACGCCATGCAAAGCGGCACGCACAATGCGCGCAAGACGACCGCTTGCGGGCTGCCTGCGCGCGTGCCTCGTCCGGGAGAGGGCGAGAAGCTCGCCGGGCGCCTGTGTGCGATCGATGGCAAACGACAGTGCTCAGTATCACACAATGTAGGACAGCACGATGACCATCAGTCGGCACCCACCTCCGCAAGAGCCGCGCGATTCCAGATCATCGCCCGCACCACGGCAGCGAGGTCAGCCTGCCGAGCGACGGCGCACACCTTGGCGCCAAAGAGGTCGGGAACAAAGGCCGCCGTCAAGTCCATTCCGTTGAACTCTGGCTGCGTGCGCGCGCCGTCGAGAAAGGCGAGGAGCGCGTGCAACACGGCGGCGTGCGTCGCGGGCAACAGGGCTGCGAGAAGGCTGAGCGCTTCGCCCTGCTCTTCGCCTTGGAGATCTGCATTTTTAAAAAAGGAAGTGCATCAGTCTTAAGTTACACCAAACCCAACAATAGTAAGTGCGCATCCCACCGTTCACCGCGCAGAAGGAGGGCGACAGATCCGCCGTGAGCAGTCCGCCGTGAATGCGCCCCAGCAGGCTCTTGAACATGTCGGCGACGCCCTTTGCGGCCAGCCCACCAACTGCCGCCATGTCGACGACAGCCGACGCCTCCCACGATGCCCGACGACGCGGAGATCCCTCGTCGCTCGCTCTGTAGCCCCTCGGAACCGCCGTGTGTCGCGCGAAGGACGTGACGCACTTTGCGAGGGACGGCTCGTCACGCGCCAGGACTGCCTCGAGTGGCAGCCGCGCGATCGACTTGGCGTCCGACAGAGGGAACGACCCCTTCGTCACCGACCACGGCCTCCGCGCTGGCTTGCGGGGCATGGAAATAGCGGCCGCCTTAAAGAGGGGCTTGAGGGCTGCCCGTGCCTGTTTAACCACCGTCGCGGACTCCGAGGGGCCGTAAGGCAGCGCTGCAATCAGGGCGACCGCGTGCACGGCGTCCTCAACCGGCATCGTGGAGAGGGAAGGCGCCCACTCGATTGCGCCGCTCGACACCGTCTGCAAAGAGGACGGCATGGACGTCGCGGATGACGACGGAGAAAGCGTGCTTGAGGGGGTAGCGCTCTCCGCGCCCGCGCCCTTGAAGAAAATTGCGCGCAGAATGGCACGAGCGCTGGACTGTGAAGAGACGCTCGCCTTGCGCGACACGGAACGGCGACGCAGGCGTCCAAAGAGTTCTTGACAGCCATTGGCAATCTTGCGAATGTCCGGGAGCGACAGGCGCCTGGCGAAGGGGCGCGCAGGCGCCGTGCTCCCCAGACTGCCTGTAGAGTGGCGACGGGCGATCACTTGAGGGGCCTGGTGAGCACCAGCGGCGTTCATCGGGGACGTCTCCAAGCCAATGTCGACAGTCTGCGTGATCTCTTGCAAGAGCTCCAGGACACTCTGGAGGATGCCCAAGAGGACGCAAAGGGGCCAGGAGAGCAGCTCGTGCGTGAAGACGAACGCGCATGCAAGCCGGCGGTCAAACTCGGCGCTGATGTCGCCTCCATCTGAGAAAAAAACGAAAGTGTAACAAGTGAGCGGAATTGGGTTTGTCGCAAAAACGGCTTTAAATTAGAAGCCATGTCACAGGCAAGCTTCGTACCGTGGCTCGGGCGAGTCGCATTCGGCGCAGGGGACGCGCACGGAGAGGCCGAACGCTTATGGGGAATTTCTGCGATAACAGGGGCATTTCGCGATGGATTAGAAACAAACCATGCCAATCACGCGAAGAAGACGCGCAAGGAAACTCACTTACCGCCGTGTGCGCCGTCGCTGTCGTTGCTGTGCGCAGGAGCGACTCCAAAGGGTACTGCGACAGGGTGCGTGTAACGTGTTACTCGACACTTCTGTTAACGCTTGAACCGTATGTGGCAGGGCCGAACCACAGCAAACGGATGCCACAAAAGCATCACGGCACATTACGCACCGTAGCGGGCCAACTTCAGAAAGACCTTGAAGGCCCTCGCGAGGAGGAGGCGGTAAAGCACCACTGCGACGAATAGGAGTGCAAAGGTGGGCGCGATCGAAATCGCAACCGCCGCCCTCGTGATTGACGACGCGCGGCGAATAGCGCCTCGAATAACGTTCCTGCGGTGCGCCGCCGACGCAACCTTGCTCGCCTCCATGTGTACTGCGACTAAAAGCACAAAGATGCGAAGGTGGATTGAGTGTTACTTGCCCCAGCCGCATCACAGTTCGGCCCGAGTCGGCCTACGACCCAGCAACCATGCCGACATAGTCTGGACCTCAGAGGGACACTCACCACACACTCTACACAACGAAACCGTCCTTGAGACCCCGTTTGAGAGAGTGATGTCTTCTGGATGCCCCCGGTTTGCCACTGCTGAGCCGTTGGGGTCCGCAAGACGAACAGTGACCCGGCTTGGAGCGTTTCACTGGAGTGACACGGACACGTCTGGCAGCCTCTTTTACGTCGGAGGAGAGCTTTTATCTAGAGCGTGTGCGTGGTGTGGTGTGTGTGTGTGCGCGCGCGCGCGTGTGTGTGTGTGTGTGTGTGTGTGCATGTGTGCATGTGTGTCCGTGTCTGTTACACATGTTACCCTGTTTGCGGTTTTGCTCCACTCGAACATTGACTTGTAATTTTTTCCTCAAAAAATGTTACTTTTTTCCCCCTCTCTCTTCAAGCCACCTCGTCGAATGCAGACTGCGGCATGACGGTCGTTTTCGCGGCCCCGAACGTGTTCCACACAACATACTCGGCCGACACGAATTCGCGCGTGCATGTTGCCTTGATTTTCGCGGAGGGGTACAGGCCCACCGTGCGGGGGTCGATGGCGCATCCGCTCATCGTGTAATCGGGTATTTTGAAAGATAACTGCAGGCGGGGCCGTAAGCGTCGTGTTTTGGACGGGGAGTGTGCGTGCACATTGTGGAAAGAGGGGGCAGGGGGGGGGATGTTCGTGCTTTTCAGCCCAAACACACCTGCACATATGCGTTCAACCCGACGCAAAATGGGTCGTCCTCTGCCGTATCGTCGCCGCCCGCGGCACTCGAGTGCGAGAATTGCACTGTCGCGGGCAACGCAGCCTCGAGATTCCTTCCTGCGAATCTTTGACCTGGAGATAGAAAGAGTGTATGTTGCATGTTGGCGATGTTATGCATGTTAGTCGAACCAGAGCTGCACGCTCTTTCGCGAAAACGTCCATTTCTGAACACCAACACACTGTTGCGCATGCGCACGCACCGATATTCCACAACAGCCAACGCCGATTTGGCGCAAGAGACACGGCGCCAGTTGTCGGCGAGGCGTCAAACGAAGCGACTTGGCCCCTGCATGGGAGCACGCGTTTCAGTAGAGAGCAATTTTAGCAGCCCCCCCCCCCCCGCGCACACATACGCCCCAAAAGGGGAAGGTGGTGCGCACATGCATCGCGTCGCGCACCTGTTAAAGAACGGAATCCGGACTTCGCACGACTCGAAGCTGTTCTGGACCTTCTCGTACATTTTGAGCTGAAGGAGAAACTTGATGGACGTTGGCGACGTTTCCTGCGGCGTTGCACACAGATGCAAATGTAAATACGGCATTCGATGAAGAGGGGCGACCAAAGGGCAACAGGCGCATATCGAACGCTTGGCGCAACAGCACCACTGTGCCATGATGTCGACGCACCCAGTACGAATGCACGCGCGCGCACACACACACCTTCATCTGATAAAAGGCGCGCAATGGGAGCTCCTTTATGCCCGAGACTCGGTAATGGCAGAGGTCAAATTGGCCGTTGGGAGGGTTGAAGCACAGTTTGCGCGCACCCGGCAGTGCGAGGCCTGCGCGCGGTACATAAGGGCACGCTCAGTGTGCGTCTTCATCGCACGATCGACGAACGACTCGTTGAAGCGCAAACACCATAGAAGCGACATATCACGTGCGTCGCGCACTCACCGAGGTCGCCGGACTGAACACACGGGTGGGTCGAGAGGCGGTCGATGCCAACGGTCGTTGCAATGGTCAGCGTCACATCCGGGTTTCCGACAATTTCCGCCTGCACGAGGGCGCGCACCATCGGCGTCATGAGCATGCCATTAAACACGACACCTCAAAGGGCATAGGTCAACACGACACCATGAAGTGCGCCAACGCTCACGCAGTAAAGCACACGCAGCACACGCACACGCACGCACGCACGCAAGCAACAAGCTTCCGCATTCCATTACAGGCTCCACAACACGTGCCTTGCACTTGATCGCGCCGAAGACGTCCCAGACGTCGACGACGTCCGGCTTGTCGTATTGGACGGCACGGATGTGTTCCGTGACCGACAGCGAGATGGTGCTCTTGCCCTTGTGCACCAATGGCTTTGCAACCGCTTGCTGTGCGTAGGAGGTCAAACCGCATAAGAACAAGTTAGCGAATTGTGTCACACGCACGGTCGACGGGACGTGCATCTGCACCTTTTCCGAGCTTGCGTTCGGGATGGCTTTTGCCTGGAGCACGGCGCGCAGGGTGCTTCCGGTGGTGTCGATGGGAGACCCGAGGGGCATCGCCAGAGAGAGACAGTCGTGCAGCTCGTCAAACGCAGCCGTTGTCTGCGCCAAACAGCGACATGTAAGGGCACACTCACACACCAACGAGGAGATAGGCGACCACTGTTACTCATGAAACAAGACACGTGCAGTGACCTACATACATTTCCGGAGGACAAAAGCCCCGTCGCAAGACTCGCAACATCATGAAGAATGGCCAATGCCATTGTCACAGCGGGCCTGCGGCGACACGTTACGTTAGCGCAGCCACATGGGCGATCATATCTATTATAAACATCCACGTGAGACTGCACACTCACAGCTCAACGAGGGAAGGACGCGGACTCGCGCATTGCGCTCCGACGTACGGAATTGCCACGTAGAAATAGCCCCTCTGGGGATACGAAGATATCAGAGTCGACGGCACTCAATACGAGATCAAGGCGGCGTCGCAAGGTCGTATTGTGCGAGCAACACGGAGACCCTTAAATCGCAGGCGCACACACGCAACAGTACGAACTGTGCACACCCGCGACATACCCTCTGCACAACAAGCACGGGCCATAAGGAGCCGTCCGCCCCAAGCCCGTACACAGGCGGGTGGTTGGGTCGCCCTAATTGCAGGAGTGTATCGTAGTCGCCATCAGGGCGGCACTCGCGCAACAACAAGGCCACGAAATCCGCATCCGCTGGCATTGGGGCACATGCTTCGCCGCCGTCCCTGCGCGCCCGCCGTTCCACAGCCACGTACCGCCTTCACAAATCGCGCTGCGTCAGACGCATGGTTTGCGACCCACACGACCGGCGCAAAGCAAAAACTCGCTCACCTTGCATATGCGACAGCGCCTGCGGTGGACACCGCGAACAGTGCCCGCAGACTGCACACGTCGGCAGCCATAGGATGGTACTGTTTTACTTGCGTGCTTCCGCGAACTTACATCCCTGGCTAACACGTGCACCCTTGAACCCTGTGCAAGGGCTCTAAGAGCCGGCTTGACCGGGCCTGTGTGAATGTTGTAACAACACATGTTACTCCACACTTCCTGTTACGAGGCGAAACGTCGATGCTGCGAAGCTAGCGAGCACTCGGAAGGATCGATCAGACGGTCGTGATGCACGCGCGAAGTGGAACGCACGGGGAAATCGACTTGGGGAAAACGGACTTGGCGAAGCGAATCTTGAAGCAAATGCGAAGAAACGAAGCGTAGACGCGTACGGAGCGTAGGCGAACGTAGAGCGAGGCGGTAGCGGAGGTAGAACGCGAGGAAGAACGACGAAAGTGAAGAAGAGAAAGTGGAGCGAAGTGGAGCACGAAGTGGTATGCGCAGGGCACGAATACTGGAGAGCTGGTCGCAGGGCGCACGACGAGCTTGAGCTAGAGCGTCGACTGGAGCGTCGGGGCTCGAGCGAGGCGAACGCTAAAGGAGCGTACGCACAAGAGAACGTGGAAAGGGCGCACACGTTCGGCGGCAGCTGCGCGCGAGAGAACTACGCGGGCTAACTGGCGAGGGAAAGCGAGGACTACTTCCCACGAAGAACACTCTATTCGCAAATCGCACGAAACCTCGTAACACCTAACGCCTACGTCCTACCACACCATCCGTCGTTCGCCACGCGCCATTCTCAACGGTAGAGAAGAGGGCGCGCGGGCGAAACGAACGAACGATGCGG